>JAJJMC010010584.1:7504299-7569464 GCA_023531435.1 Papaver californicum
AGTGTTGCTGGAAACACTTCAGCCGTAACAAAAGGTATTTTGAAATAATGGAAAGAAAGACGGACTGCGTTAATGAACGACAGTTCTACCGTGTATTATGTTCTTCTTCTCCGTTTGAACAGCAGCAGAAATGTGTTCTTCTGTTCACTTTTTTTCCGCTGATTCCAACCTATTCTAAGCTTCCCGATCAATTCTCCCCTCGACCCAATTGATCATCACTCTATTTATACCATCCCAAACCTTAAATCACATTAAAACTTCCTTTTAATTCTTCAATGATTCACCGAAGAAAATTCAAAAAATGGAATTTTCTTTTTCTGATTTCTTCTCTTTCTCTGTTGATTTGATTCTATTAAGAGAATGGTGTTTATATCTTTCTCTTCTACCTTCTTATTACCCAATTTAATTCTGCTTTCCAAACAAGAGAAAATTTCCAAAAACACATAATTTCCAAAAGCCGATAGTTTCCTATTTCCGCTGTTTGGGTGAAGCGGAATTTTCTTCCCGCCAAAATGTGATTCAAAATCTTGGGTGTGGTTGCCCTGATCCAAAAATGGGTGCCTTAATCCAAGTTGAGGGTGCCTTTAACATTTCTCCAAAAATACCTAAAAAGCAATAAAAACCATAATAAGTACAAAATTTAAATACCAACAACATATAAAATTGAGATTAAATCGTACACAAAAATGTGTCTATCAGTACGTCTCCAAGAATTTTCGGGTCAATTATGCATACGAATGTATTGATCCTTTCAAACTAGAGGGAAATATCGGCACATGATAACATCATTTTTCTCCCAGCGGGTCATATTGCGGTTATAATATTTTAAGTGAGTTGTGGGATCCTTTGTTCCATCGTAACATTCAAAGTTGGGAGATTGCATTTGTGCGGGATATATGCAAGCACAAGGTGTGGTGCCAATGGTGTTATACTGGCCTTTTTTAATACTTACTCAAGACGTCCTCCCTATTGTTTGTTTTTCAAGGTATTTATTTCCTCTCTCATTTCTTCCAAATCCTCAAAATATTTATTCCACCTGTTGTTCTCCGGTCTTGAGTCATCAAAATCTGGTTTATCAGACTCATACCGCTGATTAAACCTGTTTTGTTTTGGATGAACATATGTATCATCTCTCAGTTCAACTATCATCACCCTTTGATCTCTATTGATCCTCGTTTTGATTCTGAAGATCTTTTTGAACTTATTTCCTGCCCCTGTAACCTTGTAACAGATGCTTCTGCATCCTTTCGGGTTTTATGCCTGAGCATCTGATTTTCTTATGTTAGAAGAGTAATTGTTTCTGCATAAGTTTTTTGAGCCTTACGCATTTCGTTCAATTCTTCAAATAATTGATTGATGGGATCAATCCTGTTTTGTGATGTTTTTTCATGTGGTTGGTTAATTGATTGGTTAATTGGGATGTTTGCCTGAGCATCCAAGGGTTGCGGTCCTTGGGATTCTTCTACCATTTCTCTTTCTGGAAGAGTTTTTCTTCCAGTCTCTATTGTTTGATTTCCCAAATTTCTAATATCGACATCTTGTTCTTCTATGGTTTTGTTTGCGACTGTCTCCATTTATTTAATTTCTTTTGGGATATTATAACGACTTCTTTGCTCAATCCGGTGCTATTATAGAAATTTCTTTGTTGATGTTCTTAACTAAATGTTGCGAAACAACGAAATAAACAAGAGATAATTTTGAAGATTAGATGATATCTAAATATTGAAACCCAAGTTAAAAACAGAAAACAGATTTCAAAAGTTTATTGAATCTTTTTTTGCAAACAAATCAAAAGCAAGTTCAGAAGTTCAGTTCAAAACTTATTTTTCTTGTTTTGATGAAAATCATAACTAAGCAGCTGCAAAACATTCTTAATTTATACAAGCAATTGACACAACATCATATGAAGCTAAATATGATTGAATTACAGACACAGAAATTCCCTGATTTTAAGCCAAATTATTTTTGTAAAATTGTTTAAAACATAATACTTGGGTGGAAGTTTATGAGCAAAGTTTTCAAACCCATAGTTAAGAGAACATCTAAAATAATCAAAATATTGATTTAAATGAGAGGTAACAATTAAAAAGGTGTTGTATATGAACATAACAGTTAAATCGAAATAGACATCAATTGAAAAGTTCGGAGAGAAACTATATGCAGAATTTGAAATATCAATTAAAATCATAGTATATGTTGGCAAAGGGGTTTTCTAAGATAACAAGATTCAAAATTATAAAGATGAAGATTTGGACAGGTAGAATAAATTCTTTACTACCTCCCTGTTTCTACGACCAAATTGTGATTACCATTTTCATGATTACCACAACCAATGAATCAGATATGAAGAAAAGTAATTATGATGAAATCAAAATATAGCAAATAAAAAAGAGATTGACACAATTATATAACGTGGTTCGACAATAGAGTGTCTACATCCATGGGTAACAAAAGTTTTGGATGGTTTTTATTCATGATTGTATGTTACAAAAGGATAAAATGTTATATGTTTCAAGTAAAATTTATCAAAGAATGATTGAACTACGAATCCATACCTAAACTTTTTTCTTGTATCCAGTTCCTTCTCCAAAATTTTCCATCCCTTCTTTCTGTTTTGGAGTTTGATATTTAAAGTAAATATCATGGGTACCTCTAATCTAAACTTTCCACCTATTAGTTCTTATCCATACTATGGAACGAAGCTTATCCCGCATTCTTATTTGTATTTCCCTCAAGACTTGTCATGTGTACTTCTTATTTTCCTTAGTTTCCCGCTTGGTGAGCCGCACCTTTTCTGCGGATTTGTATTCAAGTTATTGCTTTTGGATTTGGATGAATGTTGCGGTCTTATTAGAATTATGGCATGTATGACATGTGGCCATTGAAAGTGACATTATTATTTTCAGAATTTGGCATGTCCAATACGTGGCTATTGAAAGTGACTTGTCATGTTTTAGCTTTTTTGTTCTGCAACCTGTTCAACTGAGACGTGTCCATCATGCATTAATGTTTGTCAGTTCTATTCATTGTGTCAGTCTTTCCCGTAACTTGTGTGTCTGTCATGCAACGAAGGTGCCTATTTCGTATAGTGTTTCATGCTTTACCGCAACTTGCGTGTCGGTCATGCAACGAAGATGTTTGTTTCAGTACTTATCCAAAGAGTTTTATTTTCGTGTTTCTCGTTCCATCATAATCTGATATTCTTTTCATAGTATTTGAACACGTGGTGTTAGGGATTTAATACCCTCACAGAGGTTGTTACTCGAGCTGAGACAGTAAAGACAGTAAGAAAGAGAAGATGGATATGGGTTTCATTTAACCGTGAAATACTTTAAAAATGGGTTGTTGGTATTGTTCGAAATGGAACCTGAGTCAGGGAAGTTGGTGGAGATCCAGCGAGAAAGGAAAGTTGGGGTTGATTGTTAACAGAGAAGGTGGGATTATGTTCAAATCGAGTTTGGTAATAAATAAATTGAATTAGGTGGAGAGAATACATGTCTGAGAGAAGTTTGGATGGAAGAATATAGAGTTTTTGTGTGTTAATGGTGGCACTGAAGAAGATGGACTCGAGTTGATGGCTATGTTATAGGTGCATTATTTGCATTATTTGGATACTGTAATTCATTGATTTCTTGTTATTTTTCATATCATTATGCTTTGATTTTGTTTGTTTATGAGTTTCTTAGGAGTCTTGAAGTGTATTCAACCGAAGAAGAAGAAAGGAGTTCATTACGACACGAAATGAACAAGTTAAGTCCTGCCAATGGAGAAGGGTCAAAGACCGAATTCAACTCATTCAAATCCAGGAGTTCTTAATTACATTTTGAATAGAATGATAACACGAATCCAACACAAAAAGAATGAGGTCATTTGGAGTTCGTATGAGGAAGTTATGAGCAAAATGGCCTAAAGAAAATAATGAAACACTCAGCATCACAATCGGGAGTTTACGAGGGAAAATAACCTACCGATTATAAGCAGTTTCGGGTACTAGAAAACTTCATTTTTGATCTCCAACAATCGGGAGTTTACAAGGGAAAATAACCTACCGATTATGGCAAGTTTTGGGTACAGGAAAGTCATATTTTGAGCCCTTACAATCGGTAGTTAAGGTAGGTGTTTTGCCTACCGATTGTGACTCGACGGGAGGCACTTCTAAGACACGTTTTTGACTTCCAAGTCAAGGTATCATGGTCCCATTAGGACTCTAACACCTAGATATGATGAATACTATATAAGAAAACGTCCAAAACCCTAGAAAAGGAGCTTGAACACTTTTGGAGACTTAAAAACACAAGGAGAACAAGAAGCTAGGGCTTGGAGTGGCGATTGATCATCACGATTTCTAGGGTTTGCTTTACTTGCTTTCTTAATTATTTTCCATGTATTTTGAGAAATCCATGATGAAATAAACCTTTATTATTGGTTAGAGATGTAGTCCTAAGTTGGAAAACATGTTTATTAATTGAAGTATTCATTCTCATATGTTAATAATCTCTTCAATATCGCTTATGTTCTACCGTTTATAACGCCTTGTATGATGGATCGCTTGTTTTTTTAAGTCGCGAATTAGATGAGCATGCATTGACATCTGTAGCTAAACCTCATTGAACTTGTAGATTTCCTCCTTACTAACCTCATTCACGTAGTTAGGATCCCTCACAAATTTACCTCCAACGCTGAGACCTGTGATCGACTGCACATCGTTTGGGGTTATTGTCATTTCCCCATATGGAAGATGGAGAGTATCTGTTTTCGCGTAACATCTCTCCAGGAAGGAAGAAACAAGGAGTTTGTCATACCAAACCACTGAGTTATTTACTCCATATATCAACCCCATTTCTTCGACAATCCGGACGACTTCGGGTGCTTCTCCTGTTAGTAGTCATAACCGCATTTTGATGATTGGTGATTGTTATTTTGGAAGACGCATGGCATCGGTGTGATCCTAAATAACATAGCACGACAAATTAAAAAGTGCATGATATCTTAAATAAAAGTAGACGATAAATATAATAAGGTTGAGATACTTACCATGGTTGCACGGATCGTAGCAGCCCAATTGTGCTGGTACACATATAGGAACGCTCCTCCGTCACCCGGTAACCCATAAATGGGCTCATCGGGGCCGGGATCTAACAACATGTAAGGGTTTAGAAAGTATGCTCCTTTCTCCTTCCTTCATGGTGTTGCATCTTTATATTTATCTACTTGTTATTGTACTTGTTGTTGTGGTGGTTCTAGTGGTTCTTCTTCATCAATGCTCTTGCTATCTTCGTTACCTCTAAGTTTTTCACCTGGAACTGGATCACATTTTGTATCAGAAGAAGAAGAATCTTCTTGTCTATCCACTTCAGTTGGTTTATTGATGGAAACTGCTTTAGCTTTGGACGTCGAACCCTACGGTGGTTAGCCGCCAAGTTCTTACCGTCCTTTCGACGAGGTCTCAAGCTCTTAGGAGTGGCAGCATCATGTTTTTTCTTCGCTCTCTTTTTCGGTGACTTTCTTTTTCTCTTTTCCCTAAATAATACGACAACATACGATAAACAACAATCGAATTTCAAGTAAATTTAGGAATTCTAAGAGTATAATCGGCCATAACGATACATCTACATCTATCGATTCCTAGAATTATACATCTCTGAATTGTTCGATTTTTGTGTTCATATCCAACGTATCTAGGCTAAGAAACCACCAAAAAAATTTGGTGTTTTCTCGACCCAGAATCGTTCGATAGGATTCTCTACATCGAACGATTCTGAGAAATGTGCAGCTTCTTCTCGACCTAGAATCGTTCGATATGAATGTCAATATCAAACGATTTTGAGAAATGTGTAGTTTATTCTCGACCCAGAATTGTTCGATACGAATATCCACATCGAACGTTTCTGGGTCGATGTTCTTCCTGGATTTTCAGTTACCTAGGAATCGGTCAATGGGGCATGAACATCGATCGTTTCTTAATGGAATCGTTCGATGTGGACATGAACATCGAACGATTCTGGATTTCACACAAAACCCAGAAATCATAATGTTTAAATTTTTAGTGTGGGCATGTGGTTGAAACCTAATTTAGAGTAATGGGATGATAGAAAAGTACCTTATTCGAGGCATTATGTGTGTGTGAGTTTCTTCGGGTTCCTCCGTAACCCTTTTCTTCTTTGGTTGTTTATGTTGAATTGCTTGTGCAATTTGTGGATTGCTTACACTAGGTAGATTTGCTCCAGTGGGATGCTTTACTCGTTTTGGCATTTTCTTTATATAGAAAAATCAAACGATTAATCGTTTTTTGAATCGTCGATTATCGATGATGTTTTAGTTTAAAAAGAAGAGAGGAGAAAAGAAGAAAAATCGTTGGTTATAAGTTTGAAATGGAAATAGGTTAGATTAATTAGTTTTAGTAATTGGTTTTACTTTTAGGTTATAATATTAGGTTTTCATAGAGAGTAATTTAGCAGTTCCACCATATTTAGACACCCTTTATATATTCATATGGGGAAAAAATAGGGTAAACCAGAAATTATTCGGGTAGGCCTAAAATTAGCCGGGTAAATTAAGGGTCATATAGACATATTTGATTCTTACGGTATATTTTAAATTGTACTAAGCAAATTTGAGTCACATATTTTGAGTCGTGATATAAATTTTGAGTGACATGGGAAGTGTTGGGTCAGGAAGCAAGATATGGATTACAAATTACAATCCATATTTCAGTGGATTCTTGGTTGCTAAACAAAATTAGGCCATCATTGCAATTTAGGAAGTTATATAGTAACACATTTGGGATCACTAAGTATATGTTATGCTTTAAAAAAAAAACCAAGTATATGTTGGATGCATCGTATAATTTCCATACACGATGGCCGAATATATGTTTTATCAATGCACCAGTGTCTTTGTTATATACAAAATGCTAGGCATGTTTTATGATCGTTCATCAATATAACCATGATTAACATTGACCATTTTTGGGAAGCTATTTAGATACCAAGTAACATACTATGAGGACAAGGATTGTATCATGTTGATTGTAGAGATTAATTCATCTCTAGATATGGAGAAAAATCCAATTGTAAAGGAAATGGTGGTAAAATCATTATTGGAAATAAGAAATGGGAAAGTCATTTTTGACTTAGAAAATTTAAGGGTAGATTCAAGGAAGCAGATAAATACAATTTTCAATATTGTTGAGTTTCTCATGGAGGTCGGATGCAATCTTGGTGCAAAACACATGGGAAAGGAGCAACAAATTCAAGGGATTTTTGCCAAAATTATCGAAAAGCATGAAAGGAATCTGACATATGCTGAAGGAAAATAACAAGGAGTGGATAATGCACTGGAAGTCGTTTAGTGGGTAAGAAATTCTTTCCAATGAATGCTTTCGATATTTCTTGAATGCTAAGGGACTGAATGCAATTGACCGTTGTTTGTGTTTATTTTGCTTCAATTGAATAAAATCGTCAATAGAATTTCTAGGGTTTTTGTTGAATTGGTAAGAATCATAGTTTCGTGATGTGTTTTATCTACCGATTATAAAAGAATTCATCATTTATCAAGCACATCGACTATAATCTATAGTTAGATTTAGTCATTAACTACCGATTGTCTTTTTGTACCAAAATTTAGGCTTAATCGGTAGTTAATTTTTTTATCTAACTACTGATTATATTAGATGGTTTCATGTAGATGAATATAGTTTTGAATCAATCGGTAGTTTCGTATAGGTTTAAACTCCCGATTATGAAATTTCGGGATTCCTAAAGCACATCAACTATAATCGGTAGTTAGAATTAGTCATTATCTACCGATTATCTTTTTGTACCAAAATTTTGGCTTAATCGGTAGTTTATTTTTTTTATCTAACTACCGATTATATTACATGGTTTCAATCGGTAGATATGTAGTAGTTATTAACTTCCGATTATATTAGATGGTTTCAATCGGTAGATAGGTTTTGTATTTGACTTCCGATTGTCTTGTAATCGTTTGTTATTGTGTTTATTTGACTACTGATTATATGTGTGTCCATAGCTTAGAGTTTTATGTTCCAATTTTTATGCATAATCGATAGATAATCTAGGTCCCGAGATACCAATTATGAACAATCGATTATTAGTTTGTTTATTTGACTACCAATTATATGTGTGTCCATAGCTTAAAGTTTTATGACCCAAAATTGTTGCATAATCGGGAGATGATATAGGACATGATCTACCGATTATGAACAATCGATTGATTTTTATGTACTTTTTCTACCGATTATGTAGTGATTAACGGTGTTTTATGAGATAATTATTCTTTATTTTTTTAGGGAAAGGCGAGCTAAGCAAGCCCAAGATACAATTGTTTCGGGGCCTCGTCGTGAAGGGGGTAAGAAAGTAACATCTAGTGCAAGAACAGAAATGAGCGCTAGAGGAATCTCTATCATCAAAGGAACTCAACCAAGTTTACAACCAAGTGTTCCAAGAGTTAGAAACCAAGAAGAAGGAGAACCAAGTGCTCCAAAAGTTAGAAACCAAGAAGAAGGAGAACCAAGTGCTACGTAAGGGGAAGGAAAAGGTACAAAGAAGGTAATTAAGAAGAAAGAAGGACACCAAGTCCCTGCCTGTTTGAAGATGAAGGTTATTGAAGAAGGCCAAATCCCTGGGATACCAAGAAATGGAGGAGATCTGTTATTTGGATACAAAGACTCTTGGGCCAAAGAAATTTATTCAACTGAGGTAATAATTATAAAACACCATTCTTAAGTTATTGTCTTTTTATTCGTAGAAGTGTTAACCGTTATTCTAATTATTTTATAATTTCTCGTGTATATTAGGACCATTCTCATGCGGTTCGTCTACTCAAACCTACAGCTGCACTAAGAAAAATGAAAGACTGGTCGTTAGATGGTGAGTGTGAAAGGTTCAAGCAAATTATTTATCACTCGGGGTTATCTACTGATGCCAAAAATTCAATGTTAGAGCATGACCGGGTGTCGATATCATTCTTCCTGGAGAGAATGTATTCTGAGACCGATACCTTCCACATGTCATTTGGAGAGATGACGATCACCCCAGATGATGTGGTGTAGATTCTTAGTCTCGCTGACCATGGTACAGCCGTCAAGTTTGATTACATAAAGCAGTTAAGATGGGAACATATTTATTTTTACACTCATAAGTACCTTGGTTTGGATGGAGCGACATCCGACATTGAGTTCAACCGGTGCTTTCGTTATAAAACTAGACAGTTCAGCATGGTCCACTGGATGAATATGTTCAAAGGCACCAAGGATAAAGAAGAAATGAATCCATAGTTTAGCGACGACGAAGTGCATGTTGCAGCCACTTCATATCTCTGTTTTGGGATGTGTCATTTTCCCCAATTTTAGTGGAAACCGGGTCGACGCCAACCTTCTACAACTATTGCATCCTCTCAATGAAGTTTGTGATTACTCATGGGCAGTGCATGCCATGCGTTCTTGATAGAAGATTTAAGAAAGGCATCGAGGGAATCAACTAGCCAAATTGCCGGGAATATGAGCCTACTACAGGTATTTTGGTAACTATATTGATGCTTTAGTTGTTATTTATTTTTTTCTATTTTAAGAATCAATTTTCTCATACTTGGTTTGATATGTACACTAGACATGGATCTATGACCACTTCACGTTCCTCGATTTGGCCAAAGAGAATCCGATATGGGAGAAAGGAATACCCAGAGGAATAAAATATATTTTCGACAACAATCGTTCAAGTTCTAAGGAGCAGCAGTTGATTTCTTTGAAGAGGAAATTAGACTTGATGACGTCCAAAGATGTATGTTTTGATCAATACAAAGAAGACCGAGCTAGTGGACATATACCGGGAAGGTCTGAGTTTTCGTTTTATTATGGACCCTTGTGACATCCCACAGGATATGTTATGTACAATGCCTCTAGGGTGATGCGTCAACTCGGTTATGTACAAGAAGAACCTTGGAGTCACATACGTGTCAAGTTCAAATTGGACGTGGAGAATTATGTATGTGGTAAGGACTCTATCACAGTAGTTTATTCTGGTAACCCATTCGTTGAAGATTGGAATAACACGATGCAATATTTGATCAACGGTGGGAGACCTGTCAACCGAGGTGATGAAGTAGATCCTGGTTATATGGAATGGTACCGGGAGCATTCTCATCTTCATGTGATCCGTGAAGATAAAGGAAAGACCACCGAGGTTTTCGATTATACTTGTATCATCAAAGACAAACCTTCTGGTTTTGAAAGGCTGGTACATAATGTTCTTTCCTTTTGATTTTAATATTAAGGCTCAATATTTTAGATAATAATCGTTTGATTGTTATTGCATAAAAACAAAAAAAATAGGTTTGCGTTTTTCTCCAAGAAGATTGATGGGTGTATAAAGGCGGGAGTGCCTTTATCAATTGAGAAGATGAAAGAGCATAAAAACCTAATAGATAACATTGATAATTAAGCTTATGCAAGTAAGTTTGGGGAGAAAGCTTCGAATAAGCCTAAGAGGCCAGCAGCAAAGCCCAGTAAAAGAGTTTATGATTCATCGAGTGCTGATGGTGAAGCCAATGTCCCTGGTGTTCAACCAAAAAAATCTAGAAATTAGATTGTGGTTGTCTTGTTAGAGAACATCATTTTCAATTGATTTGCAAGAAACTTGTTTAACATTCTAACATTATGTTTACTTTATGGATGATGAATGGATTACTTTATGGATGATGAATGGATTTTAGGTTCTTTTTGTGAATTATCGATTGATTTGCAAGAGACTCATTTTTAATAAGTTTGTTGAAATTTTATATTATAATCGGTAGATAAGTGGTTTGCAGAACCTACCGATTAAGCTTGTTGATCCCCAATCGGATGATAATTATCTACCGATTATACCTGTTGATCTAAAATCGGTTGATAATTATCTACCGATTACGCCTGCTGATGGATCTGCTTGGTTTCTGGACACATTTTACATTATAATCGGTAGTAAATAAAGTTTCATATACTACCGATTATGGAGTATGCAAATGTTGGAAATTTGATAATTTTTTCAATTTTGAATTTGGGGCAACATATACAATCGGTAGTAAAAAAAATCTTAGACTAGCGATTATGGAGTATGAATATTTTCGAAATTTCATAATTTTTTCAATTTTAAATTTGGGGAAAGATATACAATCGGTAGTAAAAGAATTTTCTTAGACTACCGATTATGGATTATAAATATTTTCAAAATTTGATAATTTTTTCAAATTTGAATTTGGGGCAACATCTATAATCGGTAGTAAATAAAGTTAACTACCGATTATGGAGTATGCAAATGTTGGAAATTTGATAAATTTTTAAAATTTGAATTTGGGCAACATATACAATCGGTAGTAAAATAATTTTCTTAGGCTACCGATTATACATGTTGAGTACAATCGGGTGCTAATTATGTACCGATTAAGATGATGGGACTAATTGGTTTTTGGACACATTTTACATTGCAATCGGTAGTAAATACATTTTTTTAGACTGCAGATTATGGATTATAAAAAATTTTGAATTTCGAATTTGGGGCAACATCTATAATTGGTAGTAAATAAAGTTTCATAAACTAACGATTGTATAAATCGGAAGGTAATGGTGATCTCGATACTTCCGATTATTTATATTCGTATGAACTTAGTGTACATATTTTTTGTACACTCTTGTTACACCAGGCCTCAACAGCTTTTTTTTTTTTAACAAAAAAGTCGTTGGGACTCTAATCTATATAAGGAGGGTGACCTCTTCTAATTTATGCACCTCCAATACATTTTAACTCTCCAACATCGAAGTAATCATCTTCAAGATTAATGGCTCAACCGTTCACGGTAGAAGAAGATTTATCGCTATGTAGGCGTTATGTGCAATTCTATCTGAGGCGAGGAGAAGAACGTAGGAAAAATGGTGTAATGAGTATGAGTTATTTGGAGAGCATTCACGAACATTTTTGCGTTGACACCGATAACCCCAATAACCCTAATAAAGCTGATTTTTTTTTTTGTCGATTTAATTGCATAAGCAGAGAAGTTGATCCATTTGTGAATTTAACTTATCTTGTCAATCGATATCGTTTGAGGGGTGAAACTAATGATGAGTTATAACGAGATCTCTCGAGGAATGGCAACGATGGAAATGATCAAATTACCGTTACGAAGCTCATTCAATATGCTTAAGGTGATGGACAGATTCAACCCGTTTAAGGTTCGTCCACGCCGCTTAAGTTGAAGGGAATTCTCCAAGACAGAATATGAATTATGGAATAATTACCAGACGTACATAATCGGTAGTTAGAATATACTATTATCTACCGATTATAGTCTTTGTAGTAACTTTTTAAAAATATTATGACGATACAAATTGAAAATTCTTTGGCTTCTTTCATTGAATTTAAAGACATAAAGTAGATCATAACATTACACTTGATTAGTTTTGACGCCTAATTGACCAATAGTCGTCATCAAAAAACTTGTCATTTTCTTTCAATATATCATACCATGTAAAATGCGTGAACTTTGTGCCATACATATGCCTATGGTCCTTAAGAGAATGAGGAATCTGAAAAAAGTAATGAACAATATGTTAGTATTATATTGAGATCATAATTGATTTGATTAACATCTATTTGAGATATACTTACATATCCATTGATGTCGAGCTCAGGGAAACTAAACTTGGCATTGTACAAATCAGTTCTAAAACAATCACAACGATCATAGAGTTGTTCGAATCTATCCCTGACCACGTTCCATGTTCTTCCACCTCCATTGCCGTCTAAACCCATAAAAACTTGGAAAACCCGGTTCCAAAAAGCTTCTACGGTTTGAGAAGAGTTAATTTTTAGATGAGAATCATGCTTCATGGTAACCATCCACGCCCGAACAGCTGAATAAAAATACAAATCAACATTAATTGGTAACTAATGTAAACCCACGACTACCGATTATCTGAACAACAATACAAATAAATATTAATCGGAAGATAATGTAAATAATTGACTACCGATTATAGCCACAAAACATTGCATTAATATTTTTCTATACCCAATGTTCAAAATCACATGATCAACTAAACTACTCACCATCATCGGTCAAATCAATTGGGTCCTTGAAAAAGTTTGTTGAACGATCCCAACGCTCCATGTTGGACTCGTATTGCTTCAACCACTCCTTGCAATGGTTAGTTGGGAAGTAATCTGACCACCTACTCAATGGAGGTAATGGACAATCTTCCGTTAACCTTAAACCGATAAAATTATTTTTATTAACTCATGCCATAATGTTTCGTATATCCTTGACCGATTCATCATAAAACGTCTTTGTGGGTGTAAATGTAACACTCACTCCTAAGGAAGGAGGACAGAAATAATGTACCATGTAGTTCAATACAACCGTTAAAAGATACCTACATTTCGGCATTACCATCCAATACTTGGATCCGATTGTCTCCAATCCCTTTCGGCATTTTACACGAGTATATAACTCTTTGAACTATTGTTCTCTAACATATCTATCTCCTTCTCTTATCATTTCAATATAGAATTCCTTATCCTCCAATAATTGGGTGGCCATCTTATTTCTTAAATATTGTCATTGGGTAATATTCTCGGTAACCGCCTCACTAAAGTCTCTTATTTGTTTGGAAGCAACGTGAAAACCACAGTTGCCATCCCCATCGATATCGTCGGTAGACAAAAAAAATGGTATAATGAGTAGAGGGAGGTTTCCAAATACTCATTGTATATTTTATACGTAACTCGATTTGGTCTTCCGTGTATATGTTGGGTTTGACTTACTTGAGAAGGAATCATAGAGACTTTAGGTTTGAATTGTCGTGAGCTTGGT
This sequence comes from Papaver californicum, assembly GCA_023531435.1. Taxonomy (NCBI): domain Eukaryota; kingdom Viridiplantae; phylum Streptophyta; class Magnoliopsida; order Ranunculales; family Papaveraceae; genus Papaver; species Papaver californicum. The sequence continues at coordinate 7,518,163 of JAJJMC010010584.1, forward strand.
CCACCTTGATCCTTCCTTGGACGACACCTTTTCCTTAGAACCGGCACATCTTGATACTCAGCTTCAGTATGCTCATGCCTAGAAAGCTCTCATTGACTAGATAATCAATCCTTCAACTCTTTTCTTTGAATTGACCTTGATTTTTCGGTATTCGGTCTATCCATCGCCTTTCCTTTCATTGGTTCTTCAACAACCTTTAGACATGGGTGAAGGGCTTCCTCTAAATGGTGCATCAATATTTTATTTTGTATCCCATTTTACGTAGAGTAACACTCGAGTATTCATGCAAACATTTCCGTATCCACGAACGACGTACCATCAACCACCGGGGTGTTTTGAGTGAAAGATAATGGCTTCCAAAAGGGATGAATATCATTAATATCACTCACTTCAACATACCTACCAAGCATGTGACGACACGGGAGTCCAACACCTATCATCGCCTTGTAATTGCAAACCATATTCTCATCATCGTGATCTCTATACAACTCCAATTGTTGTATCATGTAATTTATTACCCACCAAGAAACTTTGTAAACTATACCCCTTAGAAGATTTTTATGTTTTAAATATGCCAACGGGAATCTATGTCGACTTTTTTCCATTGAACCTTAAATCTTAGTGAGGTCACGATTGGTGAACTCATGGATTGCTTCTTGGACCGACACAATCCTATTTTGACTACTGAGTAGTTAAATGGGCATCAAATCTTCTTTGAATTACCTCGGTATATCCTCTCCGTCTTCTTTACGTATTTACGATCCTTTCCCACGTGACTCTTTCGCTCGTCACCTCTCTCACAAATCATTTCAAATCGATCAATCCTCACGCAATTGTTCTGAACAACAACGCACATCTTCTTTTTTTCCTTGTTGATAAGTCATTCCTTTGCCTCCGCCTTACTTCCAAATGTCTTAATACGCATATAAAAAAACATATATCATAAGCCTAACCTTGAACATACATTCTTAGAACAAGTAAAAGAGTGGGTAGGTAGCATACCAAATCATTTGCATAGTGTAGGGAAGTATCAGGACCCTCATATAAAACATGATTAACCGATTCAACAATCTACATAAAATAGTTGTGAGTTAGACAACAACAATCGGTAGATAATTATGTTCCCGTACTACCGATTGATGACAATCGGTAGTTAATTATTTACTCGTACTACCAATTAACAACAATTGGTAGTTAATTATTTTCTCGTACTACCGATAATAGCAAGACAATATGTGTACACAAAAACAAGTATAATCGGAGAATTAATTTGTTAAAAAACAACCGCTTAAAATGGAATCGGTAGATAAATTTGATCTTTAAACTACCGATTACAAAGTGCAAAATTTTTAAGTTTAATTCAATTATGGCTACAATCACAATCAGTAGATATGTGATTTTACAAACTACCGATTCTAAACCGATAGATAAAAAATTTCACCCACTACCGATTGTGAAAGATGAAGAGTTAGAAATTTTATAAGTTTTGAGAAATTCATTTTTGAGGCGATAACTATAATCGGTAGATAGTAATTATTCATAAACTACCGATTATGAAATCAAAATCCGAACAAAATTCAATTTGGGGATTTTGTTTAATCAGTAGTAATTATTCTTCATAAGACTACCGATTATACCATAATTTTGGCAAAGTAGTGTGTAATCGATAGATATGGTACTCCATTATCTACCGATTTTGGGACGTCCATGGCATTAAATGCATGCAAAAATGAATTTTTTTTTATTAACGATCACATACAGATGCATACAAAGTGGGTTTTTGAGCTTCTTAACACAATAACTGTTTTTTTGATGCATTATTATCTTCATTTTGATTTGATTCATCATTTTCTCTCGCTAAATCGTCGTCTAGGTTTTCTTCCACACCAAAACTTGGAACATCCAACAAATATCCCAAATCGTCATCTCTAAACACCATTGAACCTTTAATATTATGTTCTTCATAATGTTTCTTACCTTCTTCCTCATACTCATCCATATTTGTTATTGATTTTAGGTAAAACCTAGTTTTTCCAAACTTCTTCTTCTTCTTCTCTAACACACTCTCTATTCCTTTTCTAAAACTAAAACTCAAATAATTTTCTAACACTAACTATAACCAAAATTAACAAACTAATTAATCAACATTAAAACTAATTAAACAAAGACAGATTAATCATTAAAGAAAATATATGGATAAAAGGTGTGTTGATATTACTTCTTAGTATCCTTATTTTGTTTTATTAATCGCCCCAAATTCTTTCTAGATCGCCCTTAAAAACGCTTTTATAAAAAACCATACAAGATCGACTGTAATGTACACGAGGATGTCCAAAAGGCATGCCTGGAGTTACACTGTTATAAATCTAGAGAGCCCCAAATCCTATTAAAATAATCCATGCTCGTCCAACCAAACCCATGAAGAAATTTTTTCCACCGTAACAAATGATTTACAAACAATACTGCACAAACCAATTGAACTCCCAAACCTGAACTCACATGGAGTTTCTCCAAAAAAAAGTTGAACTTCTAACAGGAAAACTATAAACAGAGTCCACAAGATTGGGCGAGATGAGCATTGGCTCTGCGTATCTATCCCTGGGTACTGCAACTCTTTGAGAAAGTTTCTTCACATTTGGGCTCTTGTGAGACATCGCCATTGTCTCATATGGGGATTCTTGTCAAGAAGCAATAATAGACCCACATTACTTGCTGACAAGCCAAACATATACCTGCCATAAATATCAAACGATAGAAGCCAAACGTCAGTTAGGCGTTTTACTAACCTGCATTTAATGTGGCAGAACATAAACATAATCATTAGTCCCATCCCTGTTCATTCTTTGGATGTGTTTCTAACAAGTGTAAGCAAGATTGCACCATGCACATGACACACAATATTCTAATATTGGGCCATGAGTTACTTACTTGCTTCGCTGTGCTTTGTTTTTCCAGAAAACAAGGGACACAATCCGCTGAAAACAAATGAAGTAAAGGTTGTAAGTCTTTAAGAAAGAAGCTATATTGAATCGAATTGCAACCCAACGGCTGCACTGAAAAATATCAAGCTAAATCTTCATCATCCCAATCTTTATGAGCTCCACTTAAGGAACAAGGATCATGTAATAAATTTTCTAAATCAATCAGTATTCACTTTTTGAGCTTGCACACTCTCAAGTTTTAAATTCAAGAAGCAGCATAAGGCTTCACTTCATTGAGAACTTCATATGTTCGCTTACGTAGAAGAGAAATCGAATATATAAAAAAGAAAAAGAGAAGTTATGCAACTTCATGATGTGAAAAGTAACATTAAGCAACTTCATGATGTGAAAACTGAAAAGTAACATCATTGCCTATTCAAGACTAAATTTTGTGACCCTTCCCACAATATTACCGCAGAGTAACTACAAAAGAAGTCACTTTCTTCATGCCTACAAAACTAAATTGCTGGTTATTATTTTAATAATATAATGGCTATTTTCTGAGTGTCTAGAACTCTCTTCTGAAAATAGTATATTAAACCAAAGTTCTCCTCGACATTCAAGTTTCAATAGTTCAATTAAGAAGACAAAGGATACTAAAATTGCAGATGAAAACAGCACATCAAAACTCTAAGATGAACATCTGGTAGATAGGTCATAGGTCAGGAGCCTCAGAACCAAAGGAGCATACAAACAGATTGAAACAGAAATGGAAAGATAAAGTAAAGATATGACAGAGGCAACAAATGGAAAGAAACAGCATACTCAAACTCTATGTTTAACATCAGGTAGATAGGTCATAGGTCAGAAGTCCCGGAACCAAAGGAGCATGCAAACAGATTAAAACAAAGAACTCGAAACAAAGGCATCAGATGGAATGTAGATTAGACAAACACATTAAAGGGAGCTCAGAATCACCTTCAACGCTGACATGAAGGAAAAGGTCCCAATTAATGTTGACTTCCTCACAGGCATCTTTCTTTCAGGTGACATGTCTCTATATAACTGCTGAGCTAGTTCCTTTAGTATTACCAACTGAGCTTTCTCAGTACGCATTGAAATAATCGCCTGTTTCATTGATTCCCTGTCTGCCTCAAGCATTTGAAGTCTCGTGTAAAGTTTTTTGATATCTGGATCCCCTACATCAGTCTGATACAATGAATCTCTTGGAGTGGTTACGTACTCATCGTACGCACCAATAGTACTTTTGGACCCAACAGTATTGTTATTGTGTGTTCCAAGATGAATAGAATCAATTGTGTAGACTCGATCACTCATATCATCTCTGAGGTCAGGAATGTTATTTTCTTTACTTAAATTAGAACAATCCTCTGTTTGAGAGAAATACTCCATCTTTTTAAAGCTGCTACTAGGCCTCGGACTTTCCTTGCGGTAATAATCCGGACCAATCTCTTTAACCAACCCTGAAAACGAACTTGAACTTTCCATTGATGACTTTCTAACGTGTCTTGTTCGCCTGGGGGACTGCCCAACTACTACTTTTTCTAAAACAACCTTGGTGCTGCTTTTATGGGTTTCCCCAAAAATGGCTCGTGGGGTGTCACTAAAAGTGGAACTAGGAGTATCGCCAAAAGGAGTGAATGGGTTTTCAGCAGGGGCATATTTCTCAACATGCGCAACATCCTCAAAATCAGAAGGACCTTCATGAGCCACATTCATGTTGCATCTGAGGGGAGGATAATCATATGGAGGTATTTCAAACTCTGCATCAGTGTTTTCAACCGTTTCCTGTCTAGAATCATAAAAACCCTTTGAACCTTCAGCCTCATCCTCTGTGAGTCCATAACTCATCATCCTGTGTTTATACATCTGCACCTCACAACTAAGAGACTGAATCACTTCTTCTCTCTTAAACACCATGTCTTCAAGAGCAAGAATCTCCTGCTGATCATGCACAATTTTCTCCTCAGCATACCGTTTGAATTGCCGAGCTTCCATCGTGACCTCAGCCTTTTCCCTTTGCAATCTCAATATCATTGACATAGCCTCATTTGCTGCTGACGCTGAAGCATTTCTCTCTTCTTCCAATTCAGTGTAAAGCTCCTGTATGCTTTCTTGCTGGCTACTTAGAACCTCTCTTAATGCATCACATTCATTCTCAACTTCAACTCTAGCAACAGCATCGAAATCAGAATCATGTTGTCCATCTCTTTTACCTTGTTCAATCTCATCTATTTTTCTCTTAACAGTACGATTCCAAGTAGCACAAGCAGATAAGTTGTTAATTAATGAACAACTACAGCCACAACTAGAGCACTCCATTTTACTTGAAGGCAATGCCATAATTGCAGACGACTCCATAATTCCACAGGCATCAAACTTTAACCACCACCAACACTATCCAATTGAAACCACGTGAAACTAAAAAAAATATATGGCTCCTTCAAAATAAAGATCCTATTAAAAAAAAAAAAATGAACTCCTTCAAATACTCTCCAAAGTTCAAAATAACATCCAGCTGACTTTCCAGATCAACAAATACTCATTCCATACAAACATATTGAGAAACATGATGAAACCCTAGCTAGGTATACAAGAAGAAATTCCTATCCAGTTTTTGCGTCGTGCTTCAACATCAAACCTAGAATAGAAGGAACGGGTAATCAACAATACAATCGACCATTCTAAACATCAAATTTCAACACAAAAACACATTATCAAAAATTATTCAAAAATGTTTTGTTACCTTAATGAAGATTTTTTACAATTGAAATAATCAAGAACCAGAAAAGACGAAAGATAATTCAAAATGAAGATACTCTCTTGATCTGGAAACTAGCAACCGACCGAACCCGATTTATTCCAAACATCGGGACTTAGCAGGAATGTCGTTTGGAATTAACAAATTTTAAAACTCTAGAAAGAAATTTCTTTTATCTTCTTTCCATTTATGTTGATTTCTTCTTTCTGTCGATTTCCATACCCTGGTTCCTTCTTTTCTTTTTTTTGCTCTCACACAGAGAAATTATTGACTGACGGGTGTTTTTCGAGTAAAGTTTTGATGTGACAAGTCACACCACTTATATCCTGCATCATCTAGTTTTTGTGGGTCCCACTTTAAGATAATATAAATCCAACGGCTTCTACATCAGTCCCATAATAATGTTATTGAATCTCGGGTAAACTATGATGATGTTGCATTGAGAGAGTGTTGATACTTCTTAGGCTAAAATGAGACCCAGCTTCTTTAGCCATCATCACATCCTGCGTCTCTGTATGACCCGTCAATCAAAGACTCATTAAGATTTCTTGCCGTCGTGTGAGAGATTACCCTCTCCTTTTTTTTCTTTCCCCTCATCTATGATTAAGCCATAATCGTAGCTGTCTATTTATTTAATCCATTGCCGGATTGGTGCTTCAGTTATCAAGAATGGTGACAACAAAATTAAGTGCAAAACCCTAGAAGGTTGAAGTGTGATTGTGCAAGAAAACACGGAAAAATAAAGATATAAAGTGTGTCGTGCAAGGATATTTATAACACAGTATACACCAAAATTTGCATGGGTGCTAAACTGCTGATGATACCTGGGAAGGTACCAAACTCATATAAGATAAATTAGAAAATATTCTGTTTTATACTTTCTAAGAAAATTAGTATCTCATTGGCACTGTTGAAAATTTGGAGATTGAATTCCTAAGTTAGACTATGAGGGGAAGATTGGTTTGATTATTCACAAATAAGAAAAGATTAAGTAGTTATTTGGATTGGCGTGTTAATGTTTTTTTTTTATCTTTTTAATACCTAGAAAGGAAGAATTGTGTACTCCTAAAGATTCCCAGAGCCATTGGATTGATGAATAGCTTGGTGAGGAACAGTAATGTTTCACAGTAAGCATTAGATGATGATAATACACTTCAGAAATTTAGAAATAGAGAAGAGTATAATTAATTTCTATTTTTCGGGACTAAGATAGACACCCTTTAGCATTAACCCTAGCTGGGGTTAATAGATGTCAGTATTGATGCGTGAGGACTAATTCATTAATAATAAGGAAGCAATTATGGTGCTAAGACTCCTCGGGCTTTGGCTTGGTCTCTTGATCCAACAAGGGTGAGGACCCTAATATTCACGCATATATATATACACCCTCTCTTATTCATGGCACCACCTTCTTTCTTCTATTCTTCTTCTTTTTTTTATGAGCAGGCAATAGCGAGAGACTGCAACTCCACGAGTACTCGTTGGTGACTAGAACCGCCGCTCCCTCGAGTACGTTGTGGCAAGAGAAAGACCTGCTCCTCAAAAACGCTGAAGGGTTGTTGCTTCCCCGAGGACGTTGTTAACAAGAACTGTTGCTCCTCGAGTATATTGTGGCGTCGTTAGCTAAGCGAGGAAACTGCTCCTAGGGTTCATTGTTGAGCGAGGGAGGATTGGCCTTGAGTACGCTGCTGGGCGAGAGAGGATTGGTCCTCGAGTGCGCTACAAGCTTGGGCTGAGTTATTTCTTGAGTACGCTTTGTTGGAGAAGATTGAACCCGCTCCATGTCCCTGAGTACGCTGCCAACAAGAAAGGATGTTGCTAGCGAGTTCGTCGTCGTTCCGTTATTAGGTAAAACTAGGGTTTCCTTATTTTTCTCGTATATCATATACATATATGCATATCTCGATAAGATTAAAAGTATCAAACTTTTCTTTTCAAGCAAACCCTAACGTCATTTTTGTTCTTCCAAGGTTAAGTAGCTCTCAACAGTAACAATATCAATAAGCTTAACCAGGTATTGAAAAGGTAGTAACATAGTGTTTAATCTTTCAAAGCCTTGAGCCATTTGTCATGTATGGATGCTGAAATAGGTTTATCCTCTGTGTGATCAACTTGTAATAACCGCTAGGAGTAGCCTTGAAGATTCTATATGGTCCATCCTAATTGGAGGAACGACGACGCCTTGACGTTTAAAGACTAAATCTCCCACCCAGAAGGTATTAGGCTTGATCACCTTGGCTCTGTAACTTTAGGTGTATTTTACTTTTTTATTTTTTTCACATCCACTTTAAACTTATATACACTTTTTGTTTGTGGTAACCAAGTTGGCGCATAACTATGGTTAATTTTAGAGTATGTACCAATCATAATAAAATAAGGGTCCATGGTGTATAGAAATTGGTTCTTTTTCATAAGCATCTCTCAAATCGACATATGGGTCAAATTTAACATTGTTGTTGTCGTACCATTTCAAGTATTCCAGCAATACACGTATGCATACTAAGTCTCGATCTTGGTGGTGCGAGGATGATATGATTTTATATAGTGGTAAAAAGAGGTTCGATTCTCGAACTTGTGAAGGTAATGATTTTAGAAAATAATGATTCTAATTAACTCTAGAAAATTTCAGGAGTAAGAAAAAGACTAAATAACCTAAAGATGATTTTTGAATAATTTTAAAAATACCAGGAATCAGGAATCAGGTAATTCTAACAACCTATGTGATTAATCAGATAATTCTTTTTAAATTAATTGAAGCCCAAATAATTGCCAAAATTGGTTTTGTTAAGCTAACAAACAGAGGTAAATCACAAGCATGGACTATCAAAATTAATTAACTAAGCATAATCCATCAAGCAAAAGCACAACTGTTGAAAGAAAACCGTTTTTACTATTCAAAACTATGCAATTTTAATGATAAAAAAATTATAAATAATTATTAGAAAATAATTAAATCACATAAAATTGAGAAAATTACCTTATCCATCATCCCAGTAAATAGACTTAGCTCATGGTGAAGAAAACTTGCTCAAAAGTTGATTTCATTGCTCAAAATATTGATTACAAGGTTGAATAACGCTGTAACAGCTGATTTGATACGCTTATAAGCGTTACAGGAGAGGGTTCAGCTGTTACAGAAGAGTTTAAGCAACAAATGGTTTGAAGCAATAGACGACAGGAAAATTCAAATCAGCAACACATATAAATGTTACTGAGTCTTCTTCTCCGGCAGTGATGGATGAAGAACAGCCGGCCGGTGCAGCAGCAGCTCGTCGCGGTGACGGAATAGTGACCGGAATTCTCTAAAATCTTCTCTAAGCTTTTGTACTCGATTCTCTTGGCTTCTCTTGGTATTTATAGATAGTAGAAACCCTAGAGAGAGTTCTAAACCTAATAGAACTCTCTAGAACAGCCCACAAATCCCAATCCTAATTGAAACCAAATTCCGGCCATGTTCATGATTTTTCAACTGATTTCACGGGATCTTTTTGCTGTTTCTCGATTGTTCTAACTTGTGTGGGTTATCTACTAACATTTGGAACAATCTGGAAGCGAAAGAAACCAAATTTCACGTTGATTTTGTGTTGCCAGTAAAAACAGTCGAGTCCGATGAGTTGACCCGGTGACTCGGCCCGATCCAGCTCGCCGGGTTGACCCGCTGGGTTGACCCGATCCAGGGGTGCCCCAATCCAAAGTGTGGGTGCTTTGATCCATTTTCCCGGGTGCCTTGAACACTTTTTGAGCCATTTTTTCCACAAATCTTTATTCTTCTAATGTACCTACAAAAGCATAAAAACACGTAATAGACACACAATCGAATACTAACTCACTAGAAATTAAGGTGCAATTTAGACACTAAAATGTGTCTATCAGAGGACGCACCCTATACTTTGTACCTCATTGCAATATGCACTCCGGCAACAAAATCTTTTTTCCCTTGTCACGAACCTCTTTATAAATCCTGGAAAATGTTCGGATATCCAAACCTATGTCCATATATATGTAGATATTACGACATAATTACCAAGCACGCATAAGTAACCAAACCTACTAATCAATCTTGTTTCAATATAAGGTAGTAAAATATAAAACCACAGTACAATTACAAAAGGAGGATTCAAAAATTCTTGCCTAAGAGAGGAGTTATTTTCTACCCATTTTCCGATACTCTTTTCAGGGTTTCTCTCAAATTCTTGACTAAAAAGGAAAGGAAAGCAGATCCTCATGAATACCTACTGACATTTTGAACATCTTGAAACAATTGAAGGTATTTGGCATCCACCAAGGAGTTCCATGTTACTTTCCGGGAACATCGTCATACCAAGTACGAACATTAGGAACGTCATAGCAGTCCACTTGATTTCGCTTGGGGATAGAGGAATTGGTCATTTCGCAGTCCCCTTAACTTGAAGAATTTCAATATCTTCCATTTATTCTTTAGTTCTCCATTCGGGTTATGTTTAGGAAAATTAGCAGCAGCCTTGAATTGAACCTCCATCTCGTCGTCAGTCGATCCAAGCAACCTCCAACCCAACCTTTTTAAGGGTTGCCAATCAATTTTGGGGTTGTACCCATAATCCACGGAGTCTCCAACCACGGCTGAATGTGGACAACGTCGTTAGGAATTATTACCATTTCACCAATGGGGAGATAAAACATGTCAATCTCGAAATAACTCTCCATAAATGCAGAGATGACAACTATATCGATCTCCTGATGGGCATCTCTAACTGCGTCGTATAATCCCGGATTCCGTATAATTTCTTGAACCTCCTCACATTCCTCGTCCATCGGCCAACTTGATATTATTTCACAAAAATTATGGAGCTTTAAATTCTAGCGTCACGTTCAGAATTTTACACAATAAAAAAACATTGGTGAATATGTGCAATATGCTAATAATATTAATAAAATTACCAAAAAAAAAATAGAACTTCACCACTAATCGGTAACGCCAAATTTCTATTGCGATATGGTTTTCTTATCCAAATAGGACTTCACCATTATCTCTGAGTAACCCACCGACTTCTTCAATTGGCAACTAATGGTCAACAATTTTTTCTTATTATTTTTCTTCTTTTCCGACCCTTGTTCGGCCTTCTTTATTCAATGTGGTTCTTCATTGAATTCTTCATCAACTTGGTCATCAAAATTACTTGATTGTTTTTCCTCGCGAACTCCTTCATTTTCACCGATATTAGGCCGTGAAGGTTCTACATCATTCGGTGAATTAGAAGGTTGTGCAATTGATTCTGTAACCGCTGCTGGTTTTCCTTTTTCTTATTTGAAACAATTTCTTCATTTGGGATTACTAGTTTTACCACCACATTCTTCGGTTGTAATCCCCTTTTCTTTCTTTCTAAAATTGAAATTAAAAGTTTAAATTTTTTATTAATTTACCAGTAATGGGTAATGTCACAAATTAACATTAATTTAAATGACAAGAAGAGAATTATTCAAATGGAGGGAGTAGGAGATACTTTGGTTATAATTATTCGAGTGGGAGTGGGGGAATCAAAACGATTTGGTCTCCAGTAGTAGGGTGATACGAAGAATCGATTCATTCAAAGTCTGGTACTTTCAAGTTGAAAAAACAGACATCCAAACCAGAAAAGTCATTTCCCTTTAGTACAGGGTTATTTCATTTGTTCTAAAAAGAATCAAGGACGAAACATTGTCGTTCCCAACAACTTGGGAGTTGGGATGCGTAAGTTCGTATCTAAATTTTCATACTGGCATTTTATTGAAAACATATTAACTTTAACTTTGTTGACCAGTCAAAATCAGGGATCTGATAGAATCTTAACCTAACTGGCCAAACTTAACATTGGAATAATTTTAAATAAACAGATGTTTTTCAAGTTCGACAGTGTTCGTCATTAAATGGACAAACTAATTACCTGCAACTATCCATGGCCGCCATTAATAAAATTTCAAAGTTGGACTCGATAAAGCTGCATCTTTTTAACTTTGATATGGAGAACTTGAAAATCTCTTAAGTGGTTAAGGGGCTTTGTTTTTTAGTTGGGTCTATGCTATTATGGATTTTAAGATCATTTGATAGAATATTAAAGGTCTTAATGACTTCAATAGAAGATATATTGTAAAGAAGAAGATTCATGATTGGAAGCCGTGTATTATGTTGTTACAGGAAACTAAATTGCAACAGTGCAATGATCTTCTTATGTGGGAAGTGTTGTGGAAAAAAAATCAGTTAAATGGTTAGATTCTCCTTCTCAAGGTAGTTCATGGGGTATTCTTTGCCTCTGGGATTCAAATAAAATTGAGGTAATTGATTCTTTAATTAGTCCTTACTCAATTATAATCTTGTGCAAATCTGTATCTAATTCTTTTGAATGGATGTTTACTGGTATTTATGCTCCTTGTGCTTCTAATTCTGATGAGGTAAAATTATTTTGGAGGGAGATTGAGGAAGTTAGATGTTTTTGTAATTACCCTTGGGTAATTGGTGGTGATTTTAATGAAATTAGATTTTTTCATGAGAGATCTTCTGGAGGTGAAACAACTGCAAGAATGAGGAAATTCAATAACTTTATTTCCATGCATCAGCTTATTGATTTACCTCTTATTGGAGCTACTTTTACTTGGACTAATAATCAAGTTCAATCTATAAGAAGTAGAATTGATAGATTACTTATTTCTGCTTCTTGAGAATGCATGTACCCTGAAGTTATTCAACAAGCCCTTGCTAGACCTTGCTCTGATCATAATCCAATAGCTTTGTTTTGTGAAGGTGTGAAGCATGGGACCTCTCTATTTCGCTGTGAGTATTATTGGCTTTCTCATCCCAATTTTACTTCTGTTGTTAGAGATTTTTGGGTTTCTTTTTTTGTTTCTGGTAGTGCAGGCTTTGTATTTGTAAGAAGTTACAATTTCTCAAAGTAAAACTCAAAAATTGGAGTAAAGTTGAATTTGGTTATGTTGATAGAAGATTAGAGGAGTCGTAGGATATCTTTATGGACTTAGATGCTGAGGAAAGTGCTAATAATGGGCTTAGTGAAGAAAAGTGGGAGGAGAGGATCAAAGCTAAACAAGAATATTGTAATATTACAATTACCAGCGCTGAAATGTGGAGGAGTAGATCAAGGGTGACTCACATCAAGGATTTTGAGAATAATACTAAGTATTTTCACAGAATTGCTAATGATATGAGAAGAAGAAGCTACATTGGTTCTATTAAGGTAAATGGTATCCTAACCTCTAATGATAATGAAATTAAAAATGTCATTCTATCTTTCTTTCAGAATATTTTTCAATCTCAAATTCCTAGAACTGTATATTTGGAGGGTATGCATTTTTCAAGAATTCCTGTAGAAATGGAGGAGTGGTTAGAAAGAGATATTGATGAAGAGGAATGTGTAGTTGTAATAAATTTACTTAGGCAAAATAAATCCCTGGACCAGATAGCTTTCCCATTAGCTTCTACTGTCTTTGTTGGGATGTTTTTAGGGAGGACTTCATGGAAGTTATTAAGGAATTGCAGTATAAAAAATTTCTTGATTGGAGGTTAAGAAATACTTTCATTGCTTTAATTCCTAAGAAAGATACAATTGAAGAAATTAATGATCTTAGGCCTATAAGCTTAGTTCATGGTTCCTACAAGATTGTTTCTAAGATTCTAGCTGAGAGATTCAAGCTTTATCTTTCTCATATTATTTCTCCAAATCAAACAACTTTCATTAAGAAAAGACAAATTTTAGATGGTGTTTTTATAGTCAATGAACTGATTGATTCAAGAATTAGAAGTGGAAAACCTAGAATTCTTTGCAAGATAGATTTTGAAAAAAACTTTTAATCATGTTAATTGGAATTTTCTTGATGAAATTTTCACTCTTATGGGGTTTGGAGTTAAATGGAGGGGTTGGATTAGGAAATATGTTGAGTTTGTAAGGTTTTTTTTTCTTGTGAATGGTAGTGCTGCATGTTATTTCCAAAGTAAAAAGGGCATAAGACAAGGTGATCCAATTTCACCTTTTTTATTTATTCTTATTGGTGAAGCTTTAAAATTTATGATCAAGCAGACTCAAGAGCAAGGCATTATTACTGTCTTTCAAGTCAAGGAAGATGGTGTGGTTGTGAGTCATCCATAATTTACAGATGACTCTTATTTTCTTGGATGCCAATGTGGAACAGGTTAGAAATATTAGATTGATTTTGTTTTCGTTTGAACTTCTTACTGGATTGAAGATTAATTTTGATCAGATTTATGGGGTTGGTTATAATGGTGACTTATCAATTTTTTCTTCTATCTTGGGTTGTTATCATGGTTTTCTTCCTACTTCTTATTTGGGATTACCCCTGGGGTGATAGGTGTGGTGGTATTGCAAAATGGGATAAGATTATAAAAAGGTTTATTGCTAAACTGTGTGGATGGAAAGAAACTTTGCTTTTTAAAGATGGTAAGATTACTTTGATCAACAGTGTTCTAGCAAGCTTACATGTTTACTACATGTCACTCTATGAAATGCCAACTTCGGTTAGAAGAAAACTTGATAAAATTATGAGGGATTTATTATGGTATGATAATAAAGGTAAAAGAAAAATTCATCCAGTTAAGTGAAGTGCATTATGTAGAAAAAACAAATTTGGTAGATTGAGTGTTAAGAACTTGCAGTTCTTTAATCAAGCATTATTATCTAAGTAGTCATAGAGATTTTCTACTGAAGATGATCCCCTGTGGAAAGCTATTGTGGTTGAAAAATATGGAATTAGAGATGTTGTTTGGGTTTCAAAAACTCCTAAGTGTTCTTATGGATTTTCTGTTTGGAGAGCTATCATGAAATTCAATTCTTTATGCATGTCAGGTTTAAGGTTAACAATGGTTCACAAGTAAGATTTAGGGATGATAACTGGATTTATAATCCACCTATAAAATTATGCTATCCTAATCTTTATACTTTATCAAGAGCAAAAAAATTATTCAGTTGCAGAGGTGGGTATTGTGATTGGTAATTCTGTCACTTGGAATTTAAAACTTCATAATAGAATAAATAATATAGTCAAAGTGGAACTCTCTCTACTCAATGCAGATCTTGTTTCTTTCAAGTTCAATCATAGCCTAGATGATCAATTGTTGTGGGGGTTATCCAATGATTCTAATTTCTTAGTTAAGTCTTTTTATGAATATCTGACTCTAGTGGATGCTTCTATTCCAGTGGATTCTATTTTTGATCATATATGGAAGCTTAAATGTCCACCAATTTTTTTTTCTTTTCTGTGGTTGATTGCTCACAACAGGTTATCTACAAGAGATTTCTTAGTTAAAAGAAGAATTGATGTGCCAGAAGAATGCCTTTTTTGTAATGAAAATGAAACTTGTTCTCATTTACTTTTGCACTGCAGTTTTGCCAGGGAAGTGTGGGAGGAGTTTTTTGATAAGCTGCATTGGTTTTTTACTATTCCTACAATTGCCATTGAGGTTCTTCATGGATGGAGTTCTTTGCGGTACAACAAAGCTAGTACTGCAGTCTGGAGCATGATTCACGCAGCAGTTTTTTGGTGTATCTGGAAGAAGAGAAATGAAAAAGTCTTTTCTGGCAAAAGAATCTTTTTTAAGGCTGTGTTTCATAAAACAATTTATTGCTTATTTTCTTGGAATCTTATCATTAAAGATTTTGATTCTCCTGATTCAACTGATGTTATGAAAGACTAGTGTACTATCTACTTTGAACCTAATTAAGTTGGTAGCATGTTATATTCTTAGTTTGAGTTTTTCTTTCTTTTCCAGTTTCTTATACTTGTTTAGAGTGGTATAATCTTTTTACATCCCTTCTTTTTTGATGAATCTATTTTTTCTTTATTGATTAAAAATAAAATAAACTTAAATTATTGAAATTAAAACTAACTTTAATAAGATAATGAAATATAACATGGGATTTCGTGTTGGTGTCATTTATTTCTTTTCCTTGTCTCCTTGTGAAATATGGGGTTTATCGGACCTCTTTTGAAGCGGCTAAAGAAACAAGATGAAATAATACATCATTATCAATTTGATTAGTTTTTCCATGATTTTAATAAAAAAAATGAAAGATTTCGATCTACAAAATTCTTCAGATCGAAAATAAAATTTTAAAAAATGGATCGTGCGTATAATTGGAACTTTCCAGTAGTTGAGGATTGTATAATTTAATTCAAAGCTAATACACAACTTCGGGAAAAAGGATACTAATAAAATATTAAAACTAAACCCGTGTTTTCCTATTCACAGCCAAGTTACAACGTACAAAAATATGTTGGGCAAACCAATTCTCACGGACTATGTTGGGATGTGCCGATACAAATGAGTGGTGGTCGTTTGGGCTGTAGTTTCATAGATGATATGGATAATCACTTAGCATTCAAAGGGAAAACACGCGAACGGAAGTGCATAAATCCATCCAAAAAACTACACATACTATTTAGGGTGGATTCAGATGCAATTTGGAAGCCTCCACATATCAATCAAACTGGTATAGTAGAGACTAGGAACTGGACTTATAATACCACGATTACGTAGGATCACTCTGATGAGCAGGTTATTGGTCGGAACTAAGGATCACTCTGATGAGCAGGTTATTGGTCGGAACAAGCAAGGACATCAACCATAGTTGAGCCATGCTACGCTTCAACCGTCAACTGGGCAGAACAGGGAAATCAGAGTCCATCGAATGCCAGTTTATAGCTATCCTTACAGTTAGACAAATATGCAACCGATTCAACAACTTCAGATGCATACACATTGTTAGTAAATTAAAGAAGCACGACACGTGGAAGAAAATCAAGATAGGAAGCAACCAAATTAAAAAGAGCGAGAATCACACAATCAAAATTGAAGAGATCAAATATCAAAAAGATACGGAACACTTCCCGAAAGATGAACGATGAATTGCATGAAGGACACATAAGATCGAGAAAGTTGGATTACATTGAATAAAACAAACAACATTAAATGATAGTTGATCGAGAAAGTAAAAGTAATGATTACTCGTATTATTTAAATGATCGAGATAAAATAAGTTTAAAAAGGTAGGAAAACACGTGTTGAATATGCAAGGCATCGTACCAAAAAGAAATTAAGAGTGATCTGTCAACCATATGATTGCACCAGGCAGAAGAAGAAATAAAAGAACTATGGATATATGGAAATAAAATGGATCGAACCAAAGGAGAATCGATCAAGGAACGATGACGAGTCTGGAGGAAATGACACATTGCATAAAGAGGGACCCAGTAAATAAATCTATAAATAAAAGAAGCCAGACAACAAAGAAGGGGTCGGAAAAAATAGGAGAAGAAACTTAGAAAGAAAAAGAGGAAATTTCTAGGTATGAATCCATAGGGATTAACTGTTTTAAGTAAAGATTTTTGTATTATATCTTCTTAAAGGAAAAGTGTAAAGATTATAGATCAAAAATGATAAGTTGGGTAATCATATGTATCGTACCTTAGCGAAATGATTTTATAAAATTAATATAAGGATGTTTATCTGTTACTCGATTTCAATCTTTAATTGATATATAAGAATTTGATTGGTTGTTTAGTCGAAAAGATTTTTGGCATAAACAATTTGGCGCTAGAAACAGGGATTGTTAAAGGATTTATCCTACCTTACAAAGGAAAAATGGTTTTAATTTTAAAACTAAACCATGCAAAAAAGAAAAAAAAATTGTGTAAAAGAAGATTTACGGATAAAGTAATGAATAATACTTCTTATGATTTCAATACATAGAATTCATATGACTGACCTTCTAAAAATTTTCTAGATATCAAGGAAGGAAAGCAATCAAGAAAGCAGGAAAGTCATTAAGAAACAACAGATTCAGAAAAATATGTCTCAAGACGCTAATTCCGGGAACCAAAATAGTAATGAAAACTTGGAGAATAGACAAGAGGAAGGAAGTGAATCAGGACAACAGCAAAGTAATGAAGGAAATCATACCCCAAATCAGGAATTAACACCATATACAGTAGTTCAGAATTTATCTTCACATCATGGGAATTCTCAAAATGAGGTACGACACATACAGGATTTATTAGAAGAAATAAATGAAATGAGAAAGGAACAAAGAGCAAGCAACCATCGAATTGAATTACTAGCAACAGAAAACCAAGTTTTAAAAGATGTAATTCAGCGGGAGCAAAGACCAGCTGTGACAAAAATACAAAATCAGGAGGCAATGTCAAGTAGACAAATATCAAGAAATGAACAACGGAATCCAGATCAAAGAATGGTGTTAGTAGGATTGACATCTCAAGCAAGGCAACAAGAAAATCAGGAGATTCAACGAACCCAATGGGAAGCATGTTTGGAAGCGATGGAACAAATGAAAGAAGAAATTAAAGGATTAAAAAAGAAAGAGGGGGGAAGAATAGAAGAGGTGTTAAAAGAAGCTAAACGGACACCGTTAGCACGACATTTGACATCTGTATCGTTACCAAGGGAATATAATATTCCAGTGTTCGAATGTTACGATGGTACTAAGGACCCAACATCACTTTTAAAGTATTATAATCGGGTGATGTCACGGTGGGACGATCATGAAGCAATCATGTGTAGATGTTTTCCATCAAGTTTAACAGGGACAGGATTATTGTGGTACGATAGGTTACCGGAAAATTCTATCCATAATTACGCACAGTTGGTAAGAAAGTTTCTTGAAGCATACATGTATAACAAACCAGTTGATTCAGGGGAGGATAGGCTTTATTCTTTAATATCTTGGCCAGAAGAATCGATCCGTTCATATACAGCTAGATGGCATGCAATATGTCAAGCAATAGGTGAATTAGACCCAATAATAGCTATAAATCATTACAAATGGGGAATTGTTGATCGGAAAAGCCAATTTTTTGTTGAAATTCACCGAAATAATCCAAAAACCGAAGGCGAGTTAAGAGAAATACTAGAAACATGTGCAAGGCTCCAAGACATACATGAGCAAGGATCGAGAATTACTTCAAGATGCCAAGGAAATACGAGGAGAACAAATTCAGTTGAGGAATTGCCAGAGCAGAAAAGGAAGTTTCTTCCAAAATTTGAATCAAGATAATTAAAACATCCTCGACAAGGGAATGGCAAAAACTTTGCTCAGCAATTTCGAGAAAGAACCTTTACCAAGCTTAATGTTTCATATTTCAGGTTATTCAAAATTTTGAAGAATAGACCAGATTTTCAGTGGCCAATAACAAAGGGTAATCAACCAGAGTTTACACAACATTCAAAAGATTATTGTGAGTATCATAGCTATAAAGGGAATACAACAAACAAATGTAGAAATTTTATAGCATTAGTACAAAGAATGATTGATGCTGGGGAGTTAAAGGAATTTGTTCAGAAGGTCGAACCAACAATGAAACCTGATGAAGGCAAAGCAATACACATTCCGTATAATAAACAAACAATTGATATGATATCATATGCAGAAAAGAATGATACATATTTGAATGTAGCAATCAATAAAAAGTTGTACAAGAGAATTCGGAACCATGAAGTCTTTAAAGTTCAAGGAAGGCAAGCAGAATTATGGGAAGATTGGATGGCATATCCGTTGACATTTTCTGCACAAGAAGTAAACCGAGAAATTGAAATGCATAATGATCCTCTTGTACTAACATTATTGATATCAGGTTGGAATGTAAAGAAAATACTCTTGGATAGGGGCAGTTCCTTAAATGTGTTGTTTTACAATACATTTTGTAAAATGGGCTTTAAAGAAGATTAGTTGATCTTGTCACGATACATCATCTATGGATTTAATGGAATAGCTTCCAAACCAAAGGGAGATATTGATCTTGAAGTTTCAGCTGGACCAATCAACATTCTGACAAGGTTTAGTGTTGTGGATGCACCATCACCATACAATGCTATAATTGGAAGACAATGGGTTCACCAGTTGAAGGGAGTAGTATCAACTTATCATCAATATTTGCGGTTTCCAACACCGCAAGGAGAGATGGAGATAAAGGGTGATCAAGAAGACGCCAAGTTTTGTACAATGGCAGAAATAAGAATGAATGAAGAACGGGAACATCTACAACATAAAAAGAAAAAGGAACAAAGAGTCAAAGCAAAGGAGGAAGAAATAAATCAATATCTAGAAAAGAATGTAAAAAATAAAACAATAAGTGAAAAAGGAGAGAGAAGTCAGAGTCAGGAAAATATGATAAACCAACATCATGAAGGGAAGATGTAGCAATTAAAGGGGACCCCAACTCCAATTGGGATTCCAAAACCAGTCTTCACCCCAGTTGAAGAAACAAAAATCATTAATATTGGCACAACAGAATTGCCCAAACAAGTACGAATTGGGATGTTAATAAAAACGGATTTAGAACAACAGTTAGTTAAATTGCTCTGTAAGTTTGTAGATATATTCGCTTGGAGAATGGAGGATATACCGGGGATCGATCCCAACATCGTACAGCACGAGTTAAAGATACGTCCCGATGCAGTTCCATTTCGCCAACGAATACGGAAGGTCGCACCAGAATACCACGAACCAGTAGAAAAAGAACTAACAAAACTTTTAAGTGCAGGGTTCATTCGGGAAGTGCGATACCCCACATGGATTTCTAATATGGTGATTGTCCCGAAAAAGAATGGTGGAGTAAGAATTTATATAGATTTTACTAATCTAAACAAAGCATGTCCAAAAGATAGTTATCCGCTCCCGAACATTGACCAGTTAGTCGATGCTGTTGAAGGACATGAGATGTTATCATTTATGGATGGACAATCTAGATATAATCAGATAGCACTGGCAGAAGCAGATCAGGAACACACATCATTCTTCACTCCACGGGGATTGTATTGTTACACCAGAATGCCATTTGGGTTACGGAATACAGGAGCAACATATCAACGATTAGTGGATACAATATTCAAACCATGGATCGGAAAAACTTTGGAAGTTTATGTGGATGACATGTTAGTAAAAAGTAAATTATCTGATAATCATTTACAGAACCTTTCTGAAATTTTTGGTACATTACGAAAGTATAAAATGAAAATAAATCCAGAGAAATGTATTTTTGGTGTTACTTCAGGGCGATTCTTGGGATATTTGGTTACAAAAGATGGAATTCAAGTTGATCCAGCAAAAATACAAGCAATAACAGATATGCCATCACCAAACAGTATAAAAAGTGTGCAGAAGTTAAATGGGTGTTTGGCTGCACTAAGTAGATTCATTGCGAGATCATCAGAACGATGCAAGCCCTTTTTTGATGTACTTAAGAAGAAAAATAAATTTGAATGGAACGATCGTTGTGAACAAGCATTTCAAAGTATAAAATTACATCTCGCCACGTTGCCAGCATAACAAAAACCAGAGCCAGAAGAGATATTAACTTTGTACATAGCAGCAACAGAAAATGCAATAAGTGGGGTAATGGTACGAACAAATGAGATGATTGAAAAACCAATATATTACATCAGCAAAACTCTGAACTCAGCAGAAAGAAATTATACCAAGATTGAACAACTTATTTTGTCAGTAGTATTTGCTACACAGAAGTTACGCACTTATTTTCTTACTCATTATGTTCGTATATTAACCAAAGCACCATTGGAATCGGTTTTAAAGAATACAGGAAAAGTAGGAAGAATAACAAAATGGAATGCTCAGTTGGAACAGTACAGCATTGTTTATGAGATACAAACTGCGCAGAAATCTCAAGTTCTAGCTGATTTCCTGGCAGATTTTCCAATTGAGGAAGAATATGAAATTCAAGGATTTCCAGGGTGTGAAGAAAAAGATTCATTAGATATTCTGGATTCAAATGATTCACGACGATGGGAAGTTTTTGTTGATGGGTCACGAAATAAAGAAGGAGCAGGAATAGGTATCGTAATTACAGCACCAAGGGGAGAACGCTTGGTACACTCATTTCCTCTTGAGTTCGAAGAGCATACGAATAACATAGTAGAATATGAAGCAGTGGTCCATGCTCTCAAACTCATTATTGAATTAGGAATAACTGATGTTAGACTCACAAGTGATTCGCAGCTGGTAATTAGACAGATCGAGTTAAAGTATCAAAAGATTGATGAAGATTTGGAAAGGTATAAAAACCTTGTGCAGAATTTAACAAATCGTATTCCAAACATTGTTTTTCGACATTTGTCCCAAGAAAAGAATCGACATGCCGACGCACTTGCGTATGTTTCATCCATGATAAATGATCCAACAGCTAAAGCAGTAAAAATTGGGAGAATATATGAGCCGTCCATAAGAGCACAGGCATTAAATAATATAGAAGAGGATGGTGTAATGGAAGAAATCGATGACCCAGCAATACGGAACGCCACACTTATATCGCAACAAGAAGATGACCAACCAAATGAACCAGATTGGAGAGTCCCGATACATCAATATTTGCAAAATAAAGTGTTACCAACAGATTCTAAAGAAGCAAGAAAAATTCAACTCAAGTCGAACAGCTACCAACTTCGGGATGGAATTCTTTATCGAAATTCTTTTCTTGGACCGTTATTTCGATGTTTATCTCAAAAAGAAGGATTGCGAATTCTCAAAGAAATACATTATGGAGATGCAGGAAATCACAGCGGAAGACGATCGTTAGCGTTAAAAGCCAAAATGCAGGGTTATTATTGGATTTCTATGATAAAAGATTCGGAAAAAATGGTTCGATGACGCGAAGAGTGTCAGCGATTTGCAAAGAAAATCAAAGCACCAGCTACAGAGTTAAATTCGATACTTAGTCCATGGCCATTTGCAAAATGGGGAGTTGATATAGTTGGACCATTAGTTGAAGGAACAAAGAAAAGAAAATATTTAATTGTGGCTACCGATTATTTTACCAAGTGGGTAGAAGCGAAAGCATTAGCACGAATCAGAGATATTGATGTTTTTACATTTCTATTCGAGAATATCATTTGCAAATTTGGGATTCCCGCAGCAATAGTTTCTGATAATGGAAAACAATTCCAAGGAAAGAATATCGATATGTTATTTGAAACATTTAATATTCAAAAGCATAAGTCCACACCTTTCTATCCACAAAGCAATGGGCAAGCAGAGTCCACAAATAAAACAATCGCAACAAATCTGAAAAAAACATTAGAAGGACATTATAAAAAATGGGGCGAGCAGTTACATAACACATTATGGGCATATAGAACCACAAGAAAAACTTCAACTGGAGAATCACCTTATCTTCTTACTTATGGAACGGAAGCGGTAATACCAACAGAGGTTATTTTACCCACAACCAGAACAGAAGCATGGGAGAAAAATCTTAATTCAGATCTCATGTTACAAAAGTTGGATGACTTGGAAGAAAAAAGAGAGGTGGCACTCCAAAAGATGGAAAATTATCAAAAGGGATTAGCTCGAGAATACCACAAACGTGTAAAATCACGAAACTTTGTCCAAGGTCAATATGTTTTACGACAAATAACGGAATACCAAAGGGACAAAAATACAGGAAAATTCGAACCAACTTGGGATGGTCCATACATAATTCAAGCATCTGCGGGGCAAGGATCGTATTATCTTCAGAATATGCGAGGAGAAGTTTTACAGCATCCATGGAATGCACAATACATAAAGCTTTACTATCCGTGAATAACAATGCAATGTTAACACAAAATACAGGTATATAGCCAATTAATTCAGTAATTTCTTTTATAATTTAATTATTCCAGGAACATCGTATCTTGGAAAACACTATGATTATTAATATAATCAAAATTCCATTAATCCAGGAATATCATATACTTTGAGCGCTCAAAATTATTCCAAGAACATCGTATTCTGGATAGCGTTGCGATTGACGACACAATCATATACAAAAGGTAAACATCCTTAAAGAATTTCACTAACAACGAAATTCTTATAGAGAAGGGGTTCCTAATTATAGGTTTATCAATTTTCAAAGTACAGTTCGGGACCAACCCTGTATCTTACCCCTGGCTCGGGTTTGTTTCGTATGTGTGGGATCTCGAACAACATGATTTGAGGTAAAATGCACTTCAATTCATGGTACTTGGAAAATCATATGATAACCAAAAAGATTACTTAATCAAATTTTCTTGTAAAGGGAACAACATTAAAAGCATATCAAAAAGTTATGAAAGAAAAATCTTGAAAGCTAGACAAAGTACAAAATGGTGAAGCTAACAACAGACGAAATTATAAAGGACATGATCAAGCATCGGGAAGACTGGATCGAGATGGTGGTGGTGGAACTGTAGGCACAGCAGTACGCTTACTAAGCAATGAAGGATCGGATTGTGCACGATCTAAAGCAGTATTAAAGGACATAGCAATTTTCGCTTTAGCATCCTGTCTTACCCAATGAACAAAGTCACGCCCAAAGTTGATTTCTTTTTGAAGCTCTTCGATCTTTTGTTGATCTTTTTCTATTTGAGCATCAAGACGTGATCTTTGATCTTTTTCTTCATTTAATTCTGTAGTTAATCCTTCAGATTTAGAACACAATGATACAATTTCTCGTTCACGAGCCTCAATCTTGGAAAGCTCAATAGCCAGTTGAGCTTGTAAATTCCGAATTTTTGTTGCACCAAGAGTCACATTATTTTCAGAAATCTTTAAATCTTTAGTGATGTTTTTCACTGTATCATTCACAGCATTAAGTTCAATTTCTGCTTGTGTTGCACGATCCTTAGCTTCATTGAATTTTTCTCAAGTTCTGAAAATACAAGAAAATATTAGATAAATTTTATGGTATAATAAGCCAAATGATCAGGTAAACCAAAAATGTACCTCTAACAACAGATTTAAACTCTATTTCTTTCAGAGTTAGCAATTTTACAACTTCTTTGTATTTTGATTCAGCTTTATTACGCCTCCAAGTGGCTAAATCAAAACTATTGTTCAATTGAATTAGTTTTTCTCTAACCACATTCATCTCTTTATAGATTTCCTTTGCATGATTATTCAATTGTGCCATTCTATGATCGTACCTAAATAAGGTTTCCAAGTTTTCCACTGGACCCAGGATAAAATTTAAATTTTTCATGTAAGTAAATAAAATAAAATAATAATGAAAGAAGAATGAAAAATAAACCTTGATTTTGATTCTGAAGATCTTGATTTTGAACTTCAATAATCTGGAGTCGTTCCTGTTGCTGCTGATGTTGGTCATTATGTTGTTGAAATTGTTGAGTTGTTGTTGAAGAAGATTATTTTGCTGTCTCAAATCATCATTTGCTTGTTGTAACACATCGTTCCCTTGTTTCATACTATTTGATTCACTCTTGAACAATAACCCCAACATAGTGGCCCGAGCCTTATAAAATTTATAAGCACTAAACAAACAGTCGGTACCATATTGAAGCTGGGCCAAGGCTTGCTGTGGAAAGGAATATAATGGACTTTCAGCAACAGCTAAAACTTCAGTGAAGGAAGAAGGAGGATTCAAAGGAAATGTTTGCTCAAGAATATCGTTCTTAGTACACGCATCCTGAGTTTCATCCATAGGGATCGCACTAAGTGAATCCCGTGATCGAGACATGGAACATGTATCAGATTTAATAATATCAGGATATGATGAAGTATTCAAAAGTCCCTGAGAAAGAAACCATTTGTAAGCCTCTTCTTCATCACCGATTAGATTAAAACCTTCATCAGTTCTGGCACTGGAATTTTGATTAGAGAGAGATTTCTGAATAGAGGGATCGACACTTGGTATCTCAGCATCGACCTCAACAGTAACAGGAGAAGATCGAACCAAAGCCTCAATAGGTACGATCGGTTCCGAAAATACTCCAGCAGTACCTTCAACTTCAGTAGGGATCGAAACACAAGGAGCGGTCGTACTAGAAGGAGGAGAAGTTTCTTTTTCAGTACGATTGCTAATATCACTTGTTTCTTCAACAAGAGTGACATCGGCTTCAACATTCACATTTTCTACACCACCGGCTGGATTTACTTCAGCATTATTCTTTTCCAACGTATTTCCTTCTTCAACATGAGATACTTCATTCACTACATCAACAATATCTTCATCAATAACAACATCATCTCCCTCTTCTTGAGGAAAACCAGAAAAAACTACCAATGTACCATTATCAGGTACGGGGATATCAAGCACAAAATCAAAAGGTAGTGGGGAAATAGTATTATAAAAATCAATTGAAGTACCAGAAGTAGGTGTAACAATGGGATCGGATTGTCCCGATACCACAATTTCAGCTGGGATCGAAGAAACAGGAATAACATCAATAGGATCGGACTGTTCCGATGGAAAAGCAACAACAGAACTTCCTTCTCCACTATTTAAATCTGAAGTTATCCCTCCTACAACATCAGCTGTAAGCGTAAGAGTTCTGGGCTTTTTCTTCTTCTTCTCTGCTGCAAGCACTAATTTCCGTTTCCCTTTACCTTCAACTGCGGGTTCGACCATTTGTCTACCCTAGACAATCTGAATACTACGTTCAGGTGGAGGAAGAGGAACTTCGATATCTAAAGAAGGATCGACCTGAAACCAAAAAAGTTCAAACATTGTAAGAAGATATTAAAGATCGATACAATATATCTAAATAATGAAATATGAAATGAAAAATTCGAACCTTGTATTCAAATCTATAATCATCAAAGTTTAATCTCCATGGACAGTAGTTCGGGAAACAGTTTCGAAGATGTTGAATTTCATTATGGGGGATGTCACCATATACCCAAGGTCCTTCAATC
The DNA here is from genome assembly GCA_023531435.1 of Papaver californicum. Taxonomy (NCBI): domain Eukaryota; kingdom Viridiplantae; phylum Streptophyta; class Magnoliopsida; order Ranunculales; family Papaveraceae; genus Papaver; species Papaver californicum. The sequence goes on from JAJJMC010010584.1 coordinate 7,544,544, forward strand.
AAAATAGGGGTACGATACCATCTGTAATCGTGTTCCCGACGGATTCTTTCATTAGAAGGAAAATCGACTTTGGTATATGGAGCTATTTTAATTCTAGGGTCATCGACTTCTCGAAGTAAGGGAAACCCTTTGGAACATTTACGAACAGGGCTAACACTCCATTTAAAAAAAATTTTAATAGTGATGCCATCACCATAGGTATTCTGGAAATTCTCAGGTGTATAATGAATACATTCTGAAGGATCGGGAACGTAGCAAGTAAGACGGGTGCGACCCTCACTACGAAGAATGCATTCATCAAGAATTCGCCACCAATTACTATTATACTGTGTGATGGATCGGGGTTGAGTATAGGGAGCCCTATTGCGAGTAGCAAGAACTGTGAACTGGAAGGGATTATTCTTTTCATACAAAGGAGACGAAGGCCAGCCTCTAAGGCACCAGCAGAAATTAACAATTTGTGATGGCTATATTGAAAATTTCTCATCGAATCATAGGTCATCATATCGGAATTATCATCAAAGAAAGAAACTCTAAATCCTTGAAGATTATGTTTTCTCTTGAATTCTTCGATGTCCATAGATCGATAACTATAAGTAGACAATGCCCGTTTACTCTTGGGGGCAGGATTAGGAATATCAGGAGTGGAATTACGTACAGTGCGAAGTGCAGCAGGGGTGGGAATACCAGTGGATGAATCATGACGAGAAACAGCATATCTCGAAGTAGAAGACCTAATCGATCTTCTGTTTTCACCTTGATTACCAGTAGCATCAGATTTTCTATGAGGCATAGTGTAAAATCTGAGGGAAAAGAAGCATAAGAAAGAGAAAGTTAATATGAGAAGAAATTATCTAGAAATAATTACAGTGTAAAAGATAACCATCATTTCAATTATGGAAAGAAAACATGAATCAAGAAAAATAAAATGTAACAGGATTACTTACATGAAGAAAAGAAGTGAACAATAGTCTGATCAAAGTAAAGAAGAAATCAATTGATGAGGAAAGAACTCCTGAGTAGTGGGGAAAATTTGAAAAGTTTAAGGAAGACAAAGTGTAATAACTATGAGAAGTAAAAGACAGTAAAAAGTTGCAGGGTATTTAAATGATAGAATTAGAACCGCCACAAAATGGGAAAAGGAAATAATCCGGTAAAGATTTGATTCTATCGAAAAAAGTGTAACTGACACAATCATATGTATGGGAACAATAAATGCAAAGCCGAAAAAATGGGTAACGTGCTAGTACAATTAATGCCAGCGGAAAACTCGGATAACGTGCGGGAAAGAAACTGAAAAAAAAAGTTAAAATGATAAGTTCTCCTCCATTTTTCAAAATCTTGGATCGACCACTAGATGATTTTGTAAAAGGGAGAAGAAGGGGGCAAATTGTTAGTAAATTAAAGAAGCACGACACGTGGAAGAAAATCAAGATAGGAAGCAACCAAATTAAAAAGAGCGAGAATCACACAATCAAAATTGAAGAGATCAAATATCAAAAAGATACAGAACACTTCCCGTAAGCTGAACGACGAATTGCATGAAGGACACATAAGATCGAGAAAGTTGGATTACATTGAATAAAACAAACAACATTAAATTATAGTTGATCGAGAAAGTAAAAGTAATGATTACTCGTATTATTTAAATGATCGAGATAAAATAAGTTTATAAAGGTAGGAAAACACGTGTTGAATATGCAAGGCATCGTACCAAAAAGCAATTAAGAGTGATCTGTCAACCATATGATCGCGCCAGGCAGAAGATGAAATAAAAAAACTATGGATATATCGAAATAAAATGGATCGAACCAAAGGAGAATCGATCAAGGAACGATGACGAGTCTGGGGGAAATGACACGTTGCATAAAGAGAGACCCAGTAAATAAATCTATAAATAGAAGAAGCCAGACAACAAAGAAGGGGTCGGGAAAAATAGGAGAAGAAACTTAGAAAGAAAAAGAGGAAATTTCTAGATATGAATCCATAGGGATTAACTGAAGTAAAGATTTTTGTATTATATCTTCTTAAAGGAAAAGTGTAAAGATTATAGATCGAAAATGATAAGTTGAGTAATCATATATATCGTACCTTATCGAAATGATTTTATAAAATTAATATAAGGATGTTTATCTGTTACTCGATTTCAATCTTTAATTGATATATAAGAATTTGATTGGTTGTTTAGTCGAAAAGATTTTTGGCACAAACACACATCAAAAGAAAAACGACAATGAACCTGCCGACTAACTAGCAAAGCAAGCCCGTCTGATTGGGAATCAAACTTGTGATTGATAAACTCTCCCTACATGTATTATAACTTTAGTTCATAATGATGTTGATATTAATCGAGCAAGAGTAGAATCCAGAATAGTAAGCACCACTTTGAGACAGTTCCTAAGAGAGAGTAAAATCACATGCTGATGCACCTCAGTCCAATGAATAGGACTATTTATCTAAGTTACTACCTTTTATTTGCTGAAATAAAGAAGATAAAAGTAAAGACCGCACCATTCACGAAAACTTGTGATCAATAAACAGTCTTAATCATGTAAATGTATGATGAGCATATGGGGCATCCAAAAACACCAACAAGACATAAATTTGACTTCAAAATTGTAATTCAAGACCATGTCATTATTTGGATCTGAAATCAACAAAACATTAAAAAAACAAAATCTACGTTGGAATCCAAATGCACATGAAGTTCTGCAGCACCAAGCAATGTCATTATTATTTCCTGCCAAACAAGTATTTTCACTCCTTCTTCCCAATCCCGTGAGACATATTGTATATCCCTTGAGCCTATGCAAAATATATAACGGTTCTAATGAAAAAAGGGACAATGACTAGATAAATCTATCCATAAGTGTAAAAGCACCAAAAAATAGAAAATAAACCGACCAAACTTACAATCATGCCTCCACAAGTAAGTGCCAATCCGAGGGGAATAATGACCGAAGTGAGCTTATCATATCTCCCTTTAAGATGCGTGTGTTTTTGAATATTCTGGAAGAGTTTTTGCTTCTCTAGAAGAAGCTCTCTGGGCCTAAAGGGTGATTCAGCATCTGTCAGTGCCATCCTGCATAGTTTCAACATTACGAAAGAAGTGAACAAGTCAAGCCATATGAAACAAACTGGAGCTAACGCCAATCATCAACCACCACTTGCTCATTCATGTGTTGCAAGAATCTAAAGTTCCAAATCAGAAGTACCAGAATATCAAGGCTGTATATAACTTACAAACAACTCTGATTTGACATATATATCCATCCACGTTATGAACGGAACAAAGTTTCTGGTAGACGTCTTTAGAGAAAAAAAAGGTACAACTATACTAGCAGGATCAGTCAGTAGGCAGAATTCTTATATTCCAAAACAGAAGATCCTTGGGAGAATAAGGTGTAGATGACTACGTAAGTTAATAAAACAGAGCAACAGGGCAAATGTAACAATTCCATTTCTTTCAAGAATTCTTTGCAAGCAAGCAAGCAGGTTAGTGGTTAAATTCGGTAAAAGTGGGATTCAAACCCAATGGTTTCAAAAGAAAGATGTGCTTGAGATACTTACCAAACAGATTAACAGACAACCTTCCTTGCCCCTTACAATGTTCAAACATATAAAGGGTAATAACCTAATACATTTCTCACTATAAGCCGCTATGAAAGATTTTTTTTCTTCTTCTTTTCAACCTCAAAAATATAAAAACTGCCATTTTCAACGAAATAAAGGAATTACAGTTCAATCTGTAATGAAACTAGCCGATGTTGTCTTCTCATGACTTAACTCATTCAGAAACGTTTTTTTTTCTTTCTAAAATCCCCAAAACACAATAAGTTCTCATACTAAAAGGATATGGAGACGCCCATTTAATCTAAATGAGTTTAAGTCGCCTTCTCAGTCTTCTTGGGACCTAGACCTGAGAAGACGATTTAAAGATGATCAAATAGAAGAAAGCAACACTCTTAGGGGTGTAGATCGCAGTTCGATATGGTGACCTAAAGTGAGTTTCTTCACTTGGTTGGTACACCACAGTTCGATATGATGTAACAATGAACAGATGTAGCTTGTGCAAGAGCGGATTGGAATTGATTAATCATCTACTACTGCATTGCACGAACAAAGACAGGGATTGGAGGTTTTTAATAAGACTTTCGGTGTTTATTGGGTGCAGGGTAAATGCAAAAATGGATTTCAATGAAACAGCACTTATTATCTTGTCTCAAAAAGGAGATTCGTTTGGAGCATTCTCCTTTTTTCTATAATCTGGGAATATTGGAACGCGAGGAACCAATGTATGTATGTTCCATGAAAATGCGAAGGAAAAAACCACACAACAACTTATAAATGAAGCAAAGGCTAGTATAACCCTTCTCGCATACAGGAAGGCATCATCAGACTGGAAGATCTTATGGTTAAATGGGAAGAAATAGTAAATTGACAAAATTGCATCTCATTTTGTGCCTATGGGTCTTGTAACCTGGGTGTTTATATTTGGTTCGCTCGTCTAACTAATACAATTCTTTCTTACTTTTCTATTTCTATTAATACGGAAATAATCCCAGAATCTTAACCTGATAAACTCATACTAGATTCAAAAATTCCATCTACATATACAAGATTAGAATCACAGAATCAAGTCGAAACATAAGATCCGATACATATGGAAAAGCAACAAATACAAGATTAGAATCACAGAATCAAGTCGAAACATAAGATCCGATATATATGGAAAGTAAGTTCTCTAGATTATACGAAATTCACACACGAAATCGAAGAGAATATAATTGAGAAGAAATAATAAATTACCTAGAAAAAAACCTAATCATATTTCTTTTAACAGATAAAGATATGGATTATTCATAAGAGAATGAGTTTCAGTTGTTATTTACCTTGAAAATCCAACGAATTCGCGATAGAAATCTGAATTTGGACTAGGGTTTGAGAACGGATGAATGATTTTCTTCTTCTCAGGTCGAAATGGAGGAAAATAGCTTTGTTTATAGAAGACGAGAGTCACCTCAAATTACAAAATTACCACTTTTTCTATTACCCTAGTTACCCTTGAACCTAATAGCCATGAGAGGTAACATAACATTTATATACGAACTTAACTGGTGGAAAGATCTCTACTAAACCATGTATAGCTTTGCTAGTAATAAGACGTTCTAACACTAGTTTGATATAATCTTATGACCAGCTTCTATGATAAACATAAAGATTAGCCGTTTTTTACCTTTTGGCTAGATAAGTTTAGAACATTTATGGTGTTCACCGGAGAGCCTAAAAACATAATCACCAGGACATAATATATCTACTATTTGCATGGAATAACCAAGATAAATGATAACTACCTGTTGATCAATTTATATACAATCCATAATTCCATGACGTTGAAAGCTAAAATTACGCTTATTAGGTTAGCGATTGAGACACTAGGTCTACGCTTATTAGGTTAGGGATTCAGACACTAGGTCTTGGTTTTTGTATGACAAAAGACTATAAAGGACAAAATGATGAGTGAGGAGAAAAGATGTGTTTATTTTACACATATTTAGGGGAGGTTCAACAATTAATCACTTTTCTCTATTATTTCTTCAAATATTATAGCAAAAGATACCTCAGTTATTCTCATCGGGAAAGAACTTTCAATGTACTAGTATATTACCTATTCGACTACTCGTAGAAGATGAATTGAGCTTTTCCCCGTTTGTCAATACAGCTGACGCTTTTACAGGATATAGAAATGAAACTTGTGCAACCATATATTGTTGTCTCATCTGCAGCATCTTCTGCAGATTTTTTAAACGGGCATGACCCCTTTCTCCTGACAGTAACCTATATGCTTCCTGCAGTTGACACTACGAGTGAGTTTACTAAAATATATTAAAACTATCATGAATAAATGAATGGCTATTCTATTCCTTAAAACTAACTTCTGACAAAAATGTTAGGTTTTATCTATAAGAAAGACTAATCATCACATATATAATTCTATGCACTTTTATACCGTTAAAGACATGTCTGAAAAACAATGCATCCATACAATGTTGGAGCTAGTTGTGCTATTTAATCAAATACGAGACAAAACACTACCAGAGAATCCGAGATTCCAAAATGCTAATGTCTTATACGCATATATATCATTTATCATATTGACTCTGCTTGGTGTCAGGGGAAAATTATGCCATTGCTATAAGATACTTTAATTTATTAGGGAGCAAGTGTTGGAATTAATTTTTTGCATGAGCCTTCAAAATATAAGGCGAATAAGAGTGGAAACAATTTCACCACTTGTAGAAATGAAAATTTCACCTCTATAATGATATGACGTTGCGAAGAACGAATCCAAGTCAAAAAGTTGCTGCTTTAAGGTCAGTTTCTATGCACTCTTATTAAACGGTTTGGTTTATCTAGCCAATTATCCAGGTAAACGAGCCGTGTTACTATGAGAAATGTGGTAAGCGACAAAGATAATATCCCTCAACAGAGATTATGTGGTTATTGACCGACTCTCTGTCGCTTTTAAATAAAGGCATTTTCATTCTGAATTTCACTTCCAATTTCACACAAAATCATCTAGATTTTTTTATTAAAAATTTTTATTGCAAGAAAAAATCTTCTGCAACAATGAGTGTAAGAAATAAAAGAAATAGAAAAGGACAACCATCAGACGTCCCAAAAAGTGAAGTGGATTAGAATCAGGATAGAGATGAGGGGTTCGATAATGTTAGACAACTTCAGGGCACTGGTGTAGTGGATGGCCATATATCAGGCCAACGAAAGAGAAATCAGTATACCAGGGTAAGAGGTGGGTGAACTGAATTGGGTACGGTATTTGGGTGGTTCCCTAATGAAGTTCAAGAGAGAATCCAGAGATATTCTTGATATCGTTTATATTTTATAAACAATAAGAACCATAGGTCAGTTGTTGTTCCAATATTATTAAAATGTTGTTGGAAGACTACAAATATGTTCTATTTTAAGGATTTCGAATGCGGTAAGTTTGTTTGTTCTCTAATAAATTTTTTGTATTTTTATTTTTTGTTTTATATATGCAAACTTTAGATATTGCAAGCTTTAGGATTTATAGCCGAAATTTAATTTCAAAATGTTATTTATAGGAGTTACACCGTTAGATGTGTATATGTTGACGGGAATACTGTGAAAGGGAGATATGGTTCCATTTGATCAAGTTAAGTGGTCAACACAATCGAGTTAGAAACAATGTCTTTAATTGTACTGTGCTGATGAACAAGGAAATAATGACCACAAAGTTCTTGAAGCTGGTGGAATCAGAGCCTCTGGGTTGAAGGCTTTCTTATAGTGCTATAAACAGAAAGCGTATGAGGATCCAAGTTATCAGAATGCCGACCACTTTAATGAACTTGAAAGAGTGGTTGTGTTATACGTGTTAGGACAATGTTTTTTTTTTTTCAAATGATAGCTCAGTGACACGTGTTGGTTTTTTTCGAAGCGCTTGAAGATTTAGAGTTAGGTCCAACGTATGACTGGAAGTCTGCATTGTTATCGGGGTTGTACATAGGCCTCAGTGAATGCTCGGTATCCAGACCAAGTTTGAACTGTTTTTGGAGAATCTTGGAGGTAAAATACTATTTTTTTTTTTTAATTTTTAAAATGTTAAGTTACTAACTAGTTCAAATTTCCAATGTTTTCACAATATTGGTGGTATACTTACTTCCATGTTGGTGAACCTGCTCTACGCAAGCACAATATTTTTTTCAATATAAAGGCGTACCAGAATGACAACTGGATCCCCAATCAGGTCGATGACGGTCAACACTATGAGGTGTCTCAAAGGTTTCAACAAGTGTGTAGAACAAGCCAAAATATTATTATTATGCCATATGCGGATCATCTAGAGTACCAAAGTTCTGCTGCTCAAAGGATGCTAGATTTGAGTTTACAACAATCGATGTTTTTCAATATTCCTTTTAACAAAGGTGTGTTGTACTTTAAAGAAAGATACCTTTTACAGCTACTAGGGAGAACAATAAAATCAATCAACCCACTTCCAAGCGTGGAGATTTCCTTTGATGATTACTTGCGTTGATACAACTTGGTAGACCATGGGAACGTGCTGATGACCTGGTCGTGGCCCTTATTGACATAAGTGATTATAATCGCTGGTCCAACACAATTTGCAAGCCTACCATTGTCGTGAAGCCGCAACATCTGTGATGTACATGCCAACTTTAGGTAGATTGTCACTTGATTCCGAGTTTCTTCCAACCCAACCTCCACCACCAACGCCCGCTCCCTTCGTTTATCCCAGTGCCCATGGAGCTTCATCTTCTTTGTCATTTATGCCACCGTTTGACTAAAAGGTGTCGACTATTAGTCTATAAGGGGAGCGTATCACTGTTTTAATTACTTCTCAAGCTATGGAAGGACGTATCCGTATTGGGGGGTAGAAGATGCACAGAAGAAGTTGCGGCCTAGGTTGAACGATTATTATTGTCGATCACAACAAATCCAGGACTATTACATGGGGCAGCTGACCCGAATGATGAACATATTAAGTCTTGATATTCCAGATGAATCACGTCAATGCAGTCGTAGAAGAAGTCAAATAAGTGATGACCCACTAGAGCAGTGACACAAACTCATATGACACCTGATGACGGAGACTTCGATATGGCTCTGGAAACTCCCGACGGTCGTCCAATCTTTGGGAATCTTTATACCCCAACTCCAAGAGGAGCCTTTAACTTCTATCGTCCCGTTCAAGGCGTTGGTCCCTCAATTCCTCAGATTCCTCAAGTTCATTTTCCAGGTTTTGGTTATAAAACTCAAACTCCTGATCCCACTCAAGCTACTATTGCAGACATGTTACGTTAAGAGGAATACAACGACGATACAAGTTGGGTTTTTAATGGTGATGCTCAAGGAAATTAACCAGGAAATTTAATGTAATTTTAATTCACTGTAACAAAAATTATTAATTGAATTTGTTATATATTTTGTGTTAAACCCACTATGTATTGATTAAAAACTATGTGTATTAAATCAAAAACTAGTATGTTTTAATTTAATTTATAAAGAAAGTAAATTTATAAATTAACACCACCTATGTTAATGAATTTAAATACATGAATGTTAAAATAAATTACATTTGATCAAATATAGTTGCCGAAATTAGGGTTTTCAATTTAAAAAAAAAAAAATTCTTATCCTTGTTGTAGGGTTTTCAATCGTTATTCATGTCTTTTATGATATTTTAGAAAAATGAGTACTGGTTTTATATCTTAATAGGTCCAATATGGAAAAACGTTTGATATAATAATTATAGGTATAAAATGTGTGAACCGATATTTGAAACTAAAATCCCCCCGATATAAAGGTGTACCAGTGTATCGCTCTCGACCGGTACAAACCAAAACCCGATATTGACTACATTGGTCTTAGGCACAGGTTAAGACAGGAAAAGATGACAGAGAGGATTCATCCAGTGAATCTGTGAAGAAGAGAACATGTGCTGGTGACTTAAAAATGAGGAGGTTTCGGTTGATAATGAAGAATAGTTATCAGTGATTCTTCAAGCCGAGAAGCCAGTTTGTTTTGTCTTAGAAGAATTAGTATGTGTAAATGTTGATTTGGGTTTGTGTTCGTATGGGTCGAGGTTGCAGAGAAGATGAGATCGAGACATAAAACAGGGAAGAAACTCAAGCTTTATGCCGTTCAAATACTTGATTAATGGAGAAGACACGAAGGTGTATTTAAGTTTTTGATGGTTAATTAATATGGGTTGTCTATGAAATTATGTTTTGCAGGGAAGAAATGGATATATATTGCTTCCAAAGTACAACCAGTACTCAATTCTCATCAGTTTGCGAACTGCACACTGTGTGTTTGAACAAATGCCTGAACCTTAACTAAACTAGTTTTTCCGTCAGTTAGACCATGTTCTGATGGGTATTTGCTAGGGATAAGGACATGGACTCAAATCCAATAAAGAAACATAGGTTGGGTGCGAATTATTATGAACTTAGGGTGATGTTTTGAGCCGAGAATTCAACATGAAGTGTGTCCGACAAATTGCAGTTCTACCTTGGTCTGAGAAGTGCAACCATGGTTTAAAAGATGTGTATGTGTGTTATTTGGCAGAGGCTATGACTGATTTTAGAAGTTGAGATAAGGAAGAACATTGGGTACAAATTGGTTTCAGATTTTGAAAAGGGTTTGAAAGCTAGAAACCAGCTAGGATATTGATTGATGTCGTCGATATTAAGTGATTAACGGTGGCAGATTCAATAAGGTTTTAAGAGTGTGATTTAGATTAGGAAAGTGTTTGCATGGGGTTCAAGTCGCAGCAAGAATTGCAAGCTATAAAAAAGCTTAAATCACCACAGAAAGACATCTCATAGCCCCCTACGCCTGTTTCCTCCACCAACAGAGAGGAGCTTTGCTCCTCTCCCAACTCAGATGCATATACCACCTATCTGCGTACCGCAGTTTGCATATTCGGTGAGTAAGGAGCTGAAATCATCTTGGTGGTGAAATCATCTAAACTTCAGGTGAGTAAGGAGGCTGGTGATGATGAAGCGAGGATGAGTCTTCTTTACTATGATTTTGTAGGAGTCTTTAAAGATCCTTGCGAGTGACAAAAATTGGATTATTGGTTCCTTGCCGTAGGAGTCTTTAAAGATCCTTGCGAGTGACAAAAATTGGATTATTGGTTCCTCGCCGTTGGAGGATATGCTATAACATGTACTTCATCGTCCCTTTGAGTCCTTGACGTCCCAGCATCATTGGCCATTGTGAGGTTGGTCCTGGTTTGCTCCGTCAGCGACGACGTTGTTCTAGGAAGAGATGCTCTGTTAGGGTCTTGAGACAAGTGACTAGTACATGAAAGATTCAAATTTTCGCTCCTTCCTAGTTCACAATTTTGTGAGTGTAGGTTATTCTCATGTATTTAATGTAAATTATTGGCACGGTCCGCTTTAGACTGCTCAAAGGCATGCAAATCAATGCAATTCTCAATTAAATGGCCCAAGCTATCACACAAGATACAAACAGAGACTTCAATTTTTCTATATGAATTAGGTGCGACAAGATTTTCATTTGTGCACCTCTCTAGAGCTTCAAATCTCCTATTTAAGGATTTCATGTTTGTATCAGAATAAATATCACACTCTAACTCATGGAGATCACCCATATCATGTGAAACTGTCCTAGCGTCTCTAATGGATTCCCACTGATGGATTTTCTCTACAACTTAAGCTAGAAAAGACAATCCCTCGTTCACGGTTTATCAATGAACTCACCATTACACATAGACTCAACCATGGTTCAAGAGATAAAGTCTAGTCCTTCATAAAGAATAGTGACCAGTCTCCACTTCCCAAAACCACATTCAAACAACAAATTATTAAACCGCTCAAAATAATGAAAAGGTGTATCTCCATTTAACCGGATAAAACAATTAATAATTTGACGAACGCTGATGGTTCTATGATTTGGAAAGATTTTTAAAAAAAATTCTTATATGATTTCATCCGAAGTGGTAAATATTGATTGTGGTCTCAAAGTTCAAAACCAATTTTTAGCTCTTTCCTTCAAAAAAAAATCAAAACAAAGGCATATTTAGAGAGTCTTATAACAAATGATCAAATTGCATAGTCTGAAAAATTTCCTCAAACTCTCTTACATGATGATAAGGGTTTTCAGCATCAACCCATCGAAATATCGGAAGCATTTGTATCATGTTTGCATTCAATTCAAATGGACCATTAGTATGTAAGACAATACATGAGGCCTCACTTATTCTTGTGGTATGCATGTACTCTTGGAGAGTAGGGGGTCTATTCACCACATCAACCATTATTTCAACCTCGACAGCTATATTAACAGCTGAGATGGGATCTAAACTATGCAACTTATCAATGCTAAAATTAAACGGAAATTTAAATTTATAATGTTAAGATGCAATGCAGCCTAGATAACATATCATTCATGCCTTACAGTAAACTTCCCAAGTCATAAACAAGTGGATAGACCATCAAGCATATGCGCAATTCAGACAAGATATGCTTATGAGAATGATTTATTATGTCACGGATGCATGCACACACATCATATATTTGCAAGGAATAGATGATGCAACGCAAAGAAATATCTTCAAAGCGAATACGACAATCATCTATCACAAAAGTATCATTTTGCATCATTTACCGCCGGTACAAAACCGGGAGTATGAAAAACAAGCAAATCGCTCCTCTCCTTTTCCCTTTCCTCCTTGGCTTGTATCGAAGTTTTGCAAGAATCTTAAAGCTTAATGTAGATGGTGAGCTTTTTATAAGGGCTAGAACTGTAAAAATGTCCTCTCTATGCAACAGGAATATCAAAGGATATGTGCGTATTTATGCATATGCTCAACTCTATAGCAAAATATGGAATACTGTATCTCTGCTTATATTCCGCAAGCGAATTAAGAGTACATATTCTCTTTAAACATTCTAAACTGGCCTTGCAGCCTCCTCAATACTCATCATATTCATGCCATATCAAGCTAGTCTCAAGTGTCATAAATTCCACGACAGAATTCCTTGAACTTGTCTCGAGTGCGCATTGATGTTTCAATAACATCTATCGAATTCAGAAATAGCTATTGCTCCTCTGAGCTTAAATATATTATTATAGCACTCTTCTTAAATATAAACCACAAATTATGCGCCACTCTTCTCGGACGTTCCATAATAAAGAAGAAATGCCTCAAAAGGCGCATTAAGCTTATGAGTTAGGCTAACCCTATCCTCTTCTCCTATCAGCACCAAGTTAGCACCAACTATCTGGCTTAGCAACACACTGGCGCTAGTTTACCATCATAGCGTTAAAAGCGCTAATCAACACTAGTTGATTCTGGGACATGCTTGGCTCCAACAATCAACAACTATCATAAGAGCTCGACCAAAAGTCCCCCCTCGAGTTAAACGCCCCATTCCTGGAGTCAAACCCAACATTAACAAGAACTCGCGTTTGTACCTGGAGGAATACCAATTGCTTAAAGCCATGACGAACTAATCACTGACTGAGAGAGTATCATCTTATGTAAACAGATTTTTCACTTAGGTAGCTCTTACCCAATTTTCTTCATTATCATTGAATCATCCTCACATGTTAGCAGTCTGGGGACTAGACCTTGTTGGGAACGACAGTCGTACTTTAGCTTTTCGTTATGAATGAGAGGCCACACCATCTCAATACTTCAGCAAATGGGTGGAAAGTACTCCCGCTTTAATGAGCCGAAATAATTCTCAAAGATATTTTATCTCATATATGATCTGAGAGACATTAAAGAAGAAGCTCATCCCTATGAACAAGAAATTTACAAGATCGAAACAATTAAGTCAAATGCTTTCCGAGTAAGGGACCTGGTACTCAAAGCATTAAGACGCCGTCGTTTCTCCAACTGGGAAGGACCATACAGGATCTTACGAGCTACTATTGGCGGCTACTATAGGCACAACACCATAGAGGTTGAACCTATCGCGTCGGCTGTTCACGACAAATGGCTCAAGGCTTTTGACTAAATATCTTATCATGGTTCCTATATCCCTGTTTTTCATTCATGTAGTATTTACAATTCCTCCAAAATGCCTATGAGTATCACTATGGGCATCCTTAGGATTTCAATCATTAATCAAGTAGAATTATTATTTAAAGAAAATCTTTATGAATTACCCATCAGAACCAACTCATGCGAAAATATTTCGAAATACATAAAGGTTTAAATCCAAGCAAACCTTTGAAAAATAGCTCAAGCCCCTCAGAAACATAATTTCGTCTCTCATATCTCAAACCCATCCTTGAGTCAGGTTTCATAAATTCTCAGCAAGATAGGGACCTATACATATCCAAAAGTCTTATCAGAAGAAACGAATCAGCGTCCGTTCCAGGGATGCCCCAATCACCACAATCCTGGAATTATTTACAGAGAATCGGTCAAATTTCTTTCATATAACTCGACATAGGTGGATGGAACATCAAGTCCCCCCAACACACAAGTATCCGTGAAGAGTCCTACTGGACCCAAGGTCAACATTAACACCTGCACCAGGATACTCAATGGAAGTAATATCTTTAATAAGCATCCAAGTAGGAGTCTTCTCATGATTTTCACTATAGGAGAGGGCATTATCTACATCGGGATCAAAGGTAATTCTTGCTCCTTCATTAGCAAGCTCAACTTTCTGATTTTAATCGTTCTCTCCCTAAAAGTAGAGAGGATACGGGAAGATTGAGTCATAACATCTCAAACACAAAATTCTTGAGCATTAACCATAAAACTTGTTATACATACTCATAAACATCATATACCCTCATTACAAAATGTTATTCAATGGATTATATGAATTGGAACGATCACAAGACGTTTTACAAAAAAACTCCTCAGAAGCAATTTTCACTACCTGTTGGAAAATCTGAGCTGAAAACAATTGGTGATAAATCTGGGCATGGTTCTGTCAAAGGTTTCTTACTGGAGTCTACTACAACGTGTTAAAAGGGCGTGTCAATCAGACAAGTGAGCTAAGAGTTATGAAAAAAGCGGCTAGAAGAGTCAAGTTTGAAAACTGTCAGGATTCTCCTGGATACTTCCTGATTTATACTGTTCGGTCTTTTTGTCTCCCCAAAACAAGCTCAAAACCTGTATTTTTGCAACTTTATGTGTTTCTCTAAGTGATTTAGTGAGGCACTAGTATCGCGTTGTTGTGATTGAGATCAATCCCCACTATTGTATTTTATTTTGACCGAAAAAAAGATGAAATGAAATGAAAAAATAAAATAAAAATTATTATGTTCATTATTATATATACCATCATAGTTGATATTAGTTTTAGGATTAAGACCAATGGGAGCGTATCTCAATCCATTAGGATTCATCTTGGCACTGATGTTCATACAAATATTCTGGGAAACACCGTTCACCTTAATCAACATGTGCAAACTTCATTATCTCCATATTTATTTTCTAAATTTATTCATGTGATTGAACTTTTATAAAATCTGAGTATCGTGAGCCATTGTACAACTCTCTGAGTAGAGTTTTGAATTCTTGTATGAATTTTAGTACGCTGAGTGCAAACTCGCGTACAACAATTGGATCCATATAGGGTAATGATTCCAATAGACGAAGAATTTAGTATGCCAACTTAGTAGCATGTTTAATTTCTACCCTCAATCGTTCACAAGTAGCTAAAAGTTGGAGTAAAGGTTTTGTGGGTATAGCTCTTGTAAACCGTCACGAGACAACACTCGTCTTCTAGGGTCACCTAGGAGTTTAACGGCTACCTGCACGTGCTAAGTGTAGTCGTGATTCCAACAAAAGTGAGTTATAGTTTTATTTTCTAGGTTAGATTTTCTCGAGGAATAGCAAATAACAAGTTTTGGGGTATTTCATAGACACAATTTTGTGTTTTGAATTGTTCTCAATTCTCTATATTATTAGTGCTCAATTTTGTACTTATTATGGTATTTTATGTGTTTGTAGGTGTTTTTGAGAAATAAACGTTTGTGGAAAATTCATCTCATAAACTGATAAAGGTACCCGGAAAATTACTAAAGGCACCCATACCGTTGATAAGGGCACCCCCTTCTTTGTTTCAAATCTGAAAAATAGCGGGAACAACTCTTCGTTGAAAAAGTTTATCTGAACCGAGTTTTGTTGGCTTTTATGAATGGTTTTGAAGTATTTTCACATTATCAACTTGAAAATACAATTTAAACGTGTTTAAACACGTCAAGAAGAGTATAACATGCCGAGAATCATGGCTGGAAGTCCATCTTACAGTCGAAAAACAAATTATTTATGGGATCAGATAAACACGAGTTTGGGTTGGTTTAGGATTGAGTTTGGAGTCCTTATCGATTAAGAAAAGTTTATTAGTTATTAGGTTTTCCTAGACCTATAAATATCGTAGAGATAGAAGAAAAATGAGGTTGAGAGGCTCGGAAAAAATTCAGGGAAAAACCCACCTGCTTCTCGAGAAGGAAGAAGAAGGCTAGAAATGCGCCTCAGAATAGTCCTAGATAAAGGCTCCACAACACTGTTGTTCTTTTCAATTCCTTTAGCAACAGAAGAACATTCAGGACCATGGAGACACATTCTGTAACGCTTATATCCTTCTAAATTTCTTTGTGTTATTTATTTTTGATTCTTTTCTTCTTCTCAAGCACTTTTGTGTCATGTTTATATCTTTTGAGATCATTTTGAGCATGCTGAACTAAACACAATTACTGGAACAATGGAAGAAGCCATGTTTTATGAATGAATGGTAATTAGTTTTGATTCTTTATGACTTTTGCATTGATTTTAAATTTACTTATGATTTTACTAATTAGTTGTGATTTTATTTGATGGTGTATGATGAGACTTAGAGATTTGATGTGACATGCTTACGATTTACAGTTAATGTTTCAGAAACCTACTTTTGGCAAAGAAATATAGTCAATAAAAAGAGCTAACATTGTTAAGAATCATTATATGCATCACTTGAATATGATTAATGGTGGAATCCTGAGTCCCAGTTTCTATTAATATTGTTATCATCTTTTACTTATTTGCTAGTTTAAATCAGAATTAGGTCTAAAACGAATCTTCACAAGCCTCAGTGAAAGAACTATTTTTACCACTTATCTAAAACGATTAATGGTGGAATCCAGCCCATGAAAACATTTCATCTAGACCCTTTTACAGAGCATGAACCTGAACCACAGCTAGATGTAGTTGTCTTAAACAAAAAACTAGATAAGAGTGTGCTCGAATTGTTAATTTTCTTGGCCTTTTGCAGTTTCTTTTTATTTGTAGTAACAGTATTTGATTCAGATGACCCCACAATTGTTTTGGCTATTGCTATATAATTCTAAAAGGTGACTAGTACTTTCTTAGTCTGGCTGAAGAATTTAGACTTAGCACTTATTGGGAGGTAACCCATGCTCATGCGACTCGGTAATATCCTTCCTTAACTCCTTTTCTTCAAGTGGTAACAATTTCTCTTCGTTCATACTTTTAATCATTTATCGTTAGAACAATGAGGACAATATTAGATTTAAGTTAGGAGGTATGAGAGAAACTTTTAGTTGAAAAACTTAAGTTGAAATATGAAACTCCGAAGTCTAGAAACTTGTGAACTATTCAGGATGAGACTAACCATTATAGGCAGATGTAAACATAACTCTTGTATAAAGGAATTGGCGTGCACAAATAAATGGTCTATTCATAAAAGGATACCCAACTCAGGTGTTAGAAATAACATGATAGTCATCACCATATCTCAGAGTCAATCCTGATCATATCACCTTTTTTTGCAACTTTATGTGTTTCTCTAAGTGATTTGGTGAGGCACTAGTATCATGTTGTTGTGATTGAGATCAAGCCCCATTATTGTATTTTATTTTGACCGAAAAAAAGATGAAATGAAATGAAAAAATAAAATAAAAATTATTATGTTCATTCTTGTATATTCCAGCTGAGTTGATATTAGTATTAGGATTAAGACCAGTGGGAGCATATCTCAATCCATCAGGATTCATCTTGGCACTGATGTTCATACAGATATTCTGGGAAACACCGTTCACCTTAGTAAACATGTGCAAACTTCATTATCTCTATATTTATTTTCTAAGTCTATTCATGTAATTGAACTTTGATAGACTCTGAGTATCGTGGGCCATTGTACAACTCTTTGAGTAAAGTTTTGAATTCTTGTATGAATATTAGTACGCTGAGTGCAAACTCATGTACAACAATTGGATCCATATAGGGTAATGATTCCCAAAAGCCGAAGAATTTAGTATGCCAACTAAGTAGCATATTTAATGTCTACCCTCAATTGTTCACAAGTAGATAAAAGTTGGAGTAAAGGTTTTGTGGGTATATCTATTGTAAACCGTCACGAGACAACACTCGTCTTCTAGGGTCACCTAAGAGTTTAACGTCTAGCTGCACGTGCTAAGTGTAGTCGTGATTCCTACGAAAGTGAGTTAGATTTTTATTTTCTAGATTAAAATTGCTCGAGGACTAGCAAATAACAAGTTTTGGGGTATTTCATAGACACATTTTTGTGTCTTTTTTGTTCTCAATTCTCTATATTGTTAGTACTCAATTTTGTACTTATTTTGGTATTTTATATGTTTGTAGGTGTTTTTGAGAAATCAACGTTTGTGGAAAATTCAGCTCATAAAGTGATAAAGGCACCCAGAAAATTACTAAAGGCACCCATGTCATTGATAAGGGCACCCCTTCTTTGTTTCAAATCTGAAAAATGGCGGGAGCAACTCTTTGCTGAAAGAGTTTATCTGAACCGAGTTTTGTGGGATTTTATGAATGGTTTTGAAGTATTTTCACATTATCAACTTGAAGAAACAATTTAAATCTGTTCAAACACGTCAAGAAGAGTATAACATGCCGAGAATCATGGCTGGAAGTCCATCTTACGGTCGAAAAACAAATTGCTTATGAGATCAGATAAACACGAGTTTGGGTTGGTTTAGGATTGAGTTTGGAGTCCTTATCGTTTAAAGTTATTAGTTATTAGGTTTTCCTAGACCTATAAATATTGTAGAGATAGAAGAAAAATGAGGTTGAGAGGCTTGGGAAAAATTCATGGAAAAACCCACCTGCTGCTCGAGAAAGAAGAAGAAGGCTAGAAATACGCCTCATGACAGTCGTAGATAAAGGCTCCATAAAACTGTTGTTCTTTTCAATTCCTTTAGAAATAGAAGAATATTCAAGACCATGGAGACAGAGTCTGCAACGCTTATATCAGTCTCAATTTCTCTGTGTTATTTTTTTTTGATTCTTTTCGTCTTCTCAAGCACTTTTGAGCCATGTTTATATCTTTTGAGATTATTTAGAGCATGATGAACTAAACCCAATCAATAGGACTATGGAGGAAACCATATTTCATGAATGAATGATAATTATTTTTATTCTTTATGACTTTTTGCATTGATTTTAAATTTATTTATTATTTTACTAATTAGTTGTGATTTTGTTTGATGGTGTATGATGAGACTTAAAGCTTTTGATGCGCCATGCTTACTTACAGTTAATGTTTTAGAAATCTACTTTTGGCAAAGAAAGAGAGTCAATAAAAAAAGCTAAAATTGTTAAGAATCATTATATGGATCACTTGAATATGCTTAATGGTGGAATCCTGAGTCCCAGTTTCTATTAATATTGTCATGAAACTATATTGGTAGAAGTTTGCAGCAAATATACCACCGTCTTGCCAGTGCCACCATATCCTGGCTATTGTAATGGGGGTCCATTAAATGCTCTTAAAATCGAAGATGTAATATTATATTTCTTTGATACTGTGTGGTTTATACCGTTAAATCAAATCCAATCTTTTCTTCTTTAATTGGAGACTAATATGAGGCCTTTAGATTGTACTACTCATCCAAACTGTTGCCACCACATATATTTGAATTTGTTGCCACCACATCTGTTTGAATTAGTTTACTACTGAAACCTTATAGGTGCGTAAAAACGTGAAAAAAAGGTGTTTTTTCTTTCTCCTAAAATTCCAACGAATTTTTTAGGGTTTCATGAAATTGTCTTCATTGATTTGATCAATCTCGGTTGATTCAATGTGGATTTCAATAGATCCTGGTCCAAGTAAAATTCCAATCATCATCGAAGTTAGTGTGGATCAAAAAAACATTAATTCGGTAAGCAAATCAAATTTTTCTTCTCATGCTGATTTACTGAAAAATAAAAAGAAGTTTTGTTCAACTTCAGTTAATCTCAAAACTTTGCCTAAACCAACGTCTAACGAAGGTAACCATTACCCGGAACCGGAACCGGGTGAATTGGGTCCGGGTCTTAAAATTGGACTCATTAGCAACTTAAGACCCGACGAGTATTACCCGATTGGACACGAAATCTTAACGGGTCCTAACGGGTATTATCCGGCGGGTACCCGTGGGTATCGGGTACACGAATATTTCTCATTTGTTTGTTAATTTTACCTAAAATTCAAAGACTTTGTCTAGTTTTACTTGAATTGTTTTTTCATTTTTCATTTTTCATTTTTTTCTTAGATTTAATCTTTAATTAGAAAAGTTACATACATGTAACAATAACTTTATATGAAAAATTATTCGTTTCAAGCCAATATAAAGAATTTTAAAAGAAATATTGTTGATTTTAGAAGACCCGTTAAATACCCGGACCCGGCGGGTATTTAGATTTTTAATTGGGTCCGGTTCCGGGTCCACTAAATTAGGAACCAGACCCGACTTTTATAAGTAGGGTACGGGTATGGGTCTTGTGGTACCCGAGAGGACCCGGACCCATTGACATCCCTAAGCCTGCCTTAGTTATTCCATCTGATTTCTTTAAAGAGCGTTGCGAGGTATGGAAATACAACCTCATAGGAAGATTAGATTTTAAAGGTCTAGTCTTTGCTGATGTGAAAAGATCTCTTCTTGATCTATAAAAAATTGAAGAGAATAGGTGTGGATTTATGCCAATGACAAACGGATTATTTATTATTAAACTCTATGCGTCTGAAGATAAAGAGAGGATTCTCAATAAAGAAGCTTGGATTATCAATCAACAAGTTCTTAGAATTCAAGAATGGTTTCTAACATTCAATCCGGAAAGGCAACGTTCTTCTCATGCTACTATTTGGGTAAAATTTCTAGCTTTGTTTATTGAATTATGGAAAAAAAAATTTAATTATCTTTGGGTCAAATTCTAGGAAAACCAATTGTTGTTGATAAAAGAACTCTCAATCATGAATATGGTTATTTTGCCTCTGTTCTTGTTGATATTGATTTTTCTAAGGAGACTCCAGAGGAAATAGATACTACATCAGGGGGAGGAATTTATTATAGTATCATTAGAATGTTAGTATTACTTTTATGTTTAAGTTTCAACAAGGTGTAAGTATTATCATTTGTATACCCTATATATATGAGGCACTACTTGCTTCTAGGGTTAACTCAACAATAACAATGTAGATCACAAATCTTTTATGGTATCAGAGCCTCCAAGACTCACGGCGTCGGATCTTGGAGGTAACCCTAATTTTCACTACCACTACCATTAAAATCATCATCATCATCTTCCGCTTCTTCTCAATATCCGGCAACTTCCTTCTCACGTCTAACACCATCTCACTGCAACTGTAGCTACTTGAAATCCCAGAAAAACCCATTATCTGCCATCACAACTCCACCAACAGCTCTAACTCAAAACCCAAGTACCCATCTTAATTTCCTCTCAAATATTTCTCGATCAGGAACAACATCAAAAACCCTAACTCCACTAAGTTCTCACTGGTTCCTTCTTAAGTTCGGCCTAGCTCAATCACATATCCATTCAACTCACAAAATCAATTTAATCTTTTCTACATTTCTTTTCTTCTCTTCCTCGTCTCAGATTTACCAAAACCCATCATCAACAACACCTTCTCGAGTTTAGTTCAATACTCATTTTAGTTTATCAAATCGAACCACAATCTTTCTTCTCTTTCTTCATGTATCAAAATCGAGACACAACCACCATTCCATCTTTTATGTCAGATCTGAGTCTTTGCCTCCATCAAACCAATTAACCACTATTTATCCCATCTCAACAGACCACCAACACAGATTTTGAATCTGTGAGAAGAATGGTGGCTCGAGTAGATGGGGTCCATTGTAATGGTTGATTTAACTGCACTATTTACACCGACAGAAAGAAAGAAATCAAGAGGAGAAGAACAAGAGATGGGATTAAGCCGAGAAAAGAAAAGATAAGTGTTATTACTAAGGATTTTACACAATCTATCACTAGGAATTCTTCAATTCATCTTCTTTCATCCTCAGTTTCATTTCCAAGTAAGTTTTTGTACCCATGATTTCACTCAGATTGGTCCACTTTAGTTTCATGTGATTTTTGGTGGTTTTGATGTCTAAATGTGTCCATTAATTAAATTGAGATGAAGATAGAATATGAGTTTATCTGTCATTGTTGGTTTCTAATAGAATTTAGGGTTCTTAAGTTGAATCTGTGATGGGGTTTTGAATTCAAGCAACAGAAATATAAAACTGTAGGAAGTTCTAGGGTTTAACTGCTTTATGTGTTTGAAATGAAGATTGTCCAGGGGTTTCAGTCAAGAATATCAATGAGGTGAAGGTGAGATTCAAGTTGTAAATGGGTTTCGAATAACAAAAGAGATGTAGTGCAAGAAAAAAATAATATTTTGATCTGAATTCCAGTTGGACTGAATTTTGATAACTTGAAATGTGATGAAGATATTCCTGAACGAGAGTATGAAGAAGAGTGGGTCTTAGTTGAAATAAAGTAAATATGGCTTAAATGTTTGTGGTGTCTTGATTTGAAATGAATCTGTCATATGGGTACGCATTGAAATGGTATGATAGTGTTTCTTCCGGAGTTAAACAGAGAGTTTGTGAATCTGAAATGGGTATTGATTGGATCCAAGGAGAAACAAGACAACAAAAGAACAGGCAATAGTAGTTCAATGATTTTTTTCATCAAAATCCTTGTGTCTGTTAACCAATACAGAACAACAACAATTTGTGTCTCTTAACCAACAAAGAACTGTGTCTCTTAACCAACAGAGAATAACAACAATTTGAGTCTCTTAACCAACAGAGAACACCAAAAATTTGTGTCTCTTAACCAACAGAGAACTGTGTCTCTTAACCAACAGAGAACAACAACAATTTGTGTCTCTTAACCAACAGATAACAATAACAAAAAATGGATTATGGGGTCCTTCTTTCTGAAAATAATTTTGATTATGGCTGAACAGAAAATGGATTATGGGGTCCTTCTTTCTGAATTTCGACTTCCAGAAAATGGATTATGGGGTCCTTCTTTCTGAATTTTGACAGCCGCTCAAACAATCTGTACAAAACAACTTATGAAGGGGAATTCCGACTTCCTCAAACAACTTCTGAAGAGGCATTCCGACTGTCCGAAACAATTTCTGAAAGGGAATATTGACTTCCTTAAACAAATCTCAACCGCAACAACCTGAAGAGTAATTTCGACTTCTCTAAGGGTCAAACTGATGCAATCAACTAGTATAGCATCTATTTGAGAGGGAGTATTATAGTGTCATTAGAATGTTAGTATTACTTTTATGTTTAATTTTCAACAAGGTGTAAGTATTATCATTTGTATACCCTATATATATGAGGCACTACTTGCTTCTAGGGTTAACTCAACAATAACAATGTAGATCACAAATCTCTTAGAATTTTTTACAAAAGGTTGATGTTCCTAATAAACCAAGTTATTGCAGCCATTGTAAAATTATTGGTCATTTCTTCAAGGAATGTAAAGTAGCTAGTAAGGTTTTTAAGAAATCATATGTGCAAGTTGGGAAACATGATGCTAAGGAGGTCCATAAAGAGGTTGCTGAGCAAAAATAGGTTGTTATGCAACCAAGCAAGAATGATAGTAATTGGCAACAAGTACGTGGTAAAAGAACTATGGCTTCTAATATTTCAGGAGCAAAATCAAATACAATGGTTTTAAAGAATCAATATGACATCCTTCAAGGGCCAAGTGAAGAAAATAATGGAAAGGAAATGGGTAATGACAAAGCTAAACAACTAGATGGAAATGTTCCAAAGACTGAGGTTGCATTCCATGTTGCGTCAGTTGAATTAGCTAGAAAGAAGCAGGAAACCTTGGATTATACGTTGGTTAGCAAAGCTAATTTGGATAGCCTAGAGTGGATGAACATTTTTCTTCAGATAATTTGGCAATGAATAAGTCTGATAGTCTTGAATCCGAACTGGTTTTTAGAGATGAGGTGAATAAGGTGGATTTCATGTTAAGGGATTCTGAAGATGAACTGGTAATGGAACACTATGATAAGCCAGTGGATTGGGGAGAAGTAGATGCCCAGGAACAAGATAAAAAAGCTAAAAATGTCGCTGAAAAACAAGTGAGAAATCAGACTTTTCGTGAAAGGTTGGTTATTTTGGAAGGTGGGGTTGTTTTAGAATCCAAGTTGAATTTGGAAACTGAAGGATGTAGCTCGGTTAAGGAAGTTAATAGGGATACGGACTTGGTTGTTGACGCTAATATTTTGGAGTTTTCTTTGAATAAGGATTCTATTTATAGCGTAAAGCAAGATAAAGGTTCTAGTTATGACGCTAATAATAAGGAAGAATGGGTAAAGAAGTTAATAAATCTGGCATAAGTAAATTTAGTTTTACTAAATTTTCTCAAGATGGCGGAACTGTTAAAGACTTGTCCTTAATTAGTGCTGGTGGGAAAACTAGTTTGGGCGTGAATTTGGACAAGGTTTTATCTCAATATGGAATTTCCGAAGTTAATTTAGGAAACAAGGTTTTTATGGAAATAAACATAATCCTTATCAAGCAAGGGCTCTTCTAAAATTGATGTTACAAAGGGTTTGGACCCTAATAAGGGCCTGGAGGATGCCAATGGGCTTGGTAGCAAGGTTCTAAAAGGATTTTCTCCTAGGCCTTTAAAAAAGAAGACTCAAACACCAATTAAACTTGTTCCTGGTAATTATGCTTCCACGGAAGATGAAGATAATGATTCTCTTGATGGAATTGAAGAATTTGATTGGATACCATTTTCTCGAAGAATAGAACATATAAAATTAGTAATCTTAGGGGGGATTGAGGGGAGTAGGTACTAGGCGTTGGTAGTTGATTCTATTTTCTTTCTTTTTATTGATGCTATTTAATTTTTGCTGAGTCTGTGACTCTGTAATTATTTATGTAATTATAGTTTTCAGATTAATTCAATTTTGGACTTACCAAAACAAAAGCTTTTGTTTGAATTTGATTTCAAGATTCTAAAAGCTATTAATTTTGTCAAGAGTAAATTCTCCAGAGTACACTCTCTATTCCGGGGGGGGGGGGGGGGGGGGGGGGGGGGGGGGGGGGGGGGGG
>JAJJMC010010584.1:7569564-7651687 GCA_023531435.1 Papaver californicum
CCCCCAAAAAAAATAAAATAAATGGACTCGGTCCAACTACTCCCCTTTGTACTAAAACAGTTTGTATGTGCAAAGAGTCTAACTACTCCCCCTTACACTTAGACAATTTGTAATGTTCAAAGGGGAACACGACAGGCAGTAATCAGTAAAGGGATATAGTACTTCACCTTTACGGGACTGTAACTACTGAATAAAAATCAAAATTCTATAAAAATCCTTAATGGAAGTCCTGCCTTTCGTTCCAATAAGATATTCGACTTCTTATTTTATCTGATCATACTCCATTATGATACGTTGAGTTCACAAACTTTATTTATGAATCATCGGAGCACATATATAAATAATTTGTGATGGCAACCCAACTTCAAATAGTATATCACTACTTCAAAGTTTAATAGGTAACAACAAGTCATTGTTATATGATTGATTAGCACTAAATTGAATTATTTTATATCCCATTCCAAAATAGTTATTAGTGCAGAATGCTACGCGAAGAGGATGAGTGATCTAATCTTAATGAGGTTTATTTGGAGTTTGTAATTAGAATTGACTAAATGAATATATAAATCCTCACATATATGAACATAAGAAGTGGTGTCGCTTCTACCAAGATATTGGATTATATCTTGTAAATGTTTCATGAAACCAAGATGGAGCGCAATGCCATAATAGTGCTAAATTGTTTCAGAATTTTCTTATAAGAAAGAAATCGCAATGTATTTATGTGTGTAGTGTTATCCGGTTTTGATACTTAAAAACGTTAGGTTTAAGAGGTTATTCCACCTGTACTTTGTTGAAATTTTCATTTACATACACTAACAAATGGTTTGAATTCAAAGATACCATCTACTATGCATAAGAACATCAACATTGAATCTATGGGTTGTTACAATCTAGTGGGGGACTATTAGAAAATTGTAACAGTGAAAACAAATCTATACGGTTATTGAATTTGAAGAGTTACTTAACTCTTCATATGTACCCCTTTATGAACCGTTGTGATTCTTACGAATAACAACATATTAACTGTCACAAATTGAACTCTATAAATAAGAGAATCTATGAAAGGAAGATATACTAAAATCTAATTTCTTCTTTCTCTCTTCTCTATATTTCTCATAGATCCATTTCCTTCTTCTTCTTTGTTGAGAATTCTAAGAGAATTTCTAGTTTTGCTAAACTATAAATTCTAAAATTTGTTGTATCTTGGAAGGGATTTACTTAGAACTACTAGAAATTTATATACATTATAAGTAGGGGTGAATATCACTTTAAGGATAACGTATAAACGTGACTCAAAGTTTTGTCATTGTATCCATTATATTTTCCTAATATGATTCAGTAAATTCTCATATTTTTATTGGGTTTTTTGTTAATATTAGCAATAAATTAGAATAAATCTATTTCGATAGATTTGTATGTTTTTGTAAGGGAAAATTTTGGTTTGGTCCTATTTTAGTTGGACCCAAGTTAGTTTGGGACATCGATAAATAAGGGAGTTTATTTTTTTACTTTATTTGTTTAAAAATATTAAAATAACCACTCTCTCTTCTTGAAACGGAAAAAAATAATGGAAGTTAAAATCTCTCGAACCACAAGTGAAAAATTAACAAATTTTATCTATTCGGAAAGCTTTCGACGAGATTTATACAACGAGTACCAATTGTGTTATTTTTTAAAACTTTTAATCTTCGCGGTATTGGCAATGGTACTTATTTTCATATTCAAGAATAAACACTATTATAGAGTATGATAGTTCATATTTAGAAGTTCATTTTGTATAATGAACTCGTAATATCGGTAGTTCATTTCTAGCAGTTTATTTTGTATATTTAACTCGTAATATTGTTTTTCATTTCTAGCAGTTCATTTTGTATAATGAACTCGTAATTTGCTAGTTCATTTCTAGCAGTTCATTTTGTATATTTAACTCACAATATTATTTTTCATTTCTAGCAGTTCATATTGGTAGAATGAACTCGTAATATTGGAAGTTCATTCTATCAGTTCATTTTGTATAATAAACTCGTAATATTGGTAGTTCATTTTAGAATATAATGGTAGTTCAATCAGAAAAATAAACTCTCAAAGTTAGTTCATTACAATGGTAGTTCACTCTAGTCGTTTATTTTGTAGAATGAATTCGCAATATTGGTAGTCATTCTAGCATGTAATGGTAGTTCATTTTTGAAAATAAACTCGCAAAGTTAGTTCATTACAATGGTAATTCGTTCTAGCAGTTCATTGTATGGAATGAACTCGTAATACTGGTAGTTCATTCTAGCAGTTCATTTATATAATAAACTCATAATATCTGTAATTTATTCTAGTAGTTCATTTTATAGAAAAAACTTGTAATATTGGTAATTCATTATAGCAAGTAATGGTAGTTCGTTCTGAAAAATGAACTTGAGAAGTTAGTTTATTACAATGGTAGTTCATTCTAGCAGTCCATTCTCGTAATGATAGTTTATTTTGTGTTGATCTTTAGCTAATCGATAACATAAAAATTAAAGATTTAAAAATAATAAAATTGGAACTCATTGTATAGATCTCGTCGAGAGCTTTTCGGATAAATAAAATTTGTTGAATTACGATTTATAGTTTGAGAGATGTTATTTTTAAGTTATTTCTCTAATTTTAAGAAGAGAGAACATAAGAGAGATATAATGGTATTTTTGACACATTTTTAAAAAATAATGATGTCATCCTGTATGGGTAACACTAATCCTAGGACCAGATAATAATTTTTGGACCAAATTGCTAATATATTTTTAAAAAAGGACCTTTAAGCAATTGGACCAAGTCAACAGGACCAAACTGACACACTATTTATATCAGGAGTAATTAATAGTTTCTACTTCTTGCAATGCTACAACAACAATAGTTTAACCTGATATTTTACTAGACGCAATTTGATTAATATTTTAATCTATTTCGTCTCTAATATTTTAGAAGATAAGGGTGAACATTCAGAAAATGGCCTCTCTTTACGTAATGGGAGAAAACATAAATTATAAATGAAGAAATGATTATTGTTAATAGAATTACCCATTAATCGGGATTTCTCAAGAAAACTACTAATCATGTTACAAAAACCACCCTACCAGGACTGATCGCAATAACAATGTTTTAGGGTGAAAAAAAATCTATGGTAAAATTGTCCTTTCAAGTAGGTTCAAGAGATACAAATCGAACAATTGAGATTTCTCAAGAAAACTACTGATCATGTTCCAAAAACCACCCCAACCAGGACTGATCGCAATAACAATGTTTTAGGGTGAAAACAAATCTATGGTAAAATCGTACTTTCAAGTAGGTTCGAGAGATCAAAATCAAAAAGGAAGAGCCTAGACCAAAGATATGGACGTTCACGTCCTGCTTCAATCACAAATTTGGAGAAGATTGGGTAGGTTTTAGGGGAGGAAGCAAAAAAGGTTGAGAAATATCAGTGTGATAAGTAGTGTGTGAAGGAGAAAGAATTATCTCGGAGATGAATCGCCAATTCTGTATATTTTAGTTTCTCCTGACTAGCTTACTACTAAGACCTCATAGGTGTGTAAAGAGGAGAGAGAATGACCTATTTTTTTGGCTGGTTTTTTAGGTTTGGTGGATATTGATTTCGCCAAACACATTCCAAAGAGAATGTATATCACTGCGGGTGGGAAAGGTTTAGGTTTGGCAGTATATTGAGATTTTAAAATACCCGAAATTTTGTTGTCATTATAAGCTGTTGGTCATAATTATTCGGAGTGTAAGAAGAAATCAATTAATAAGAATGTGAGCAACCAAATAGTTACGATTGACACAAGTGCTGAAGTGTTGGATATACAAAAGGCTACTAAAGATGTCCATAAGCCTGTTGTGCAAATCAGTTTGCTAAGAATACAATTGTGGGTACTTGGCAGCAAGTGAGAGGTAGAAAAAATAGAGAAAATTCAGATTCTTGTGTTGATAAAGCTGAGGTGGTTTCAAAAAATCAGTTTGAAATTCTTCAAGGTTCGAATGAAGTAATTGAGGGAGGGGCTAGTGATAGTGCAAAAGCTAATCAGATGGAAGAGCGTCTTGCAAAGGATGAAGCTGCTTTCCGTGTGGCTTCAACTGAATTGGCTTGGCGTAAACAAACAAGAGTTGATTATGAGGCTACGGTGAACACTCCTAGAGTGGATGGGCTGTATGCTTCTGATAATATAGTTAAAAGTAAAACTGATAATCTTGAGGCTGAACTTGGCTTTAGGACTGAAGAGTATAATAAGGAGGTGGTAGAAAGTGAGTATAATGGGGAAAAAGGTTCTTATGATAAATCGATGACTTGGGGAGACTTTGACGCACAAGTGCAGGAGGAAAGGTCTTTAAGAGAAACATTGGATAATTTTGGTAAAAATAATAATTTGGAGTTAGAAAAGGTCTTGACTAGCTCAGATAATTTAGTTTTGGAATCTGATTTATTGGAAAATAGCGTGAAAGTTATTGGAAATAAGTTAGGATCCGAGATAAATAAGGAAGGTTTTAACTCTGTAAAGAATTTGGTTTTGAATGAAATACGTGGCGTTAAGAGTTTGGGTTGAATAAGGAAAGTACAGTGTTAGATAAGGATTCTACAATTGATGTGGAGTTAAATTCCAGCAAGGTTTCCACTTTTGACGCTACAAATAAGGATTCTTTGTGCAAAATTTTGAATATGGAAATTGGTGGGTCAATTTTGGGCGTAATTGATGGAGAAAATAAAAAAGATTATGTTTTAAACAAATCAGAGTTAAATAAGGGAATGGAATTGAAGTTTCCTAATGCTTGTTCAAATGTGGGCTTAAAGATAAATATGGAAGTATTTGACTCTTCCAAACAACAAAAGGAGTTGGACTCTGATTTGGGATTGAATTTGGATAGACTTGGTAACAAGGTGCTCAGTGGAGTCTCTCCTAGGCCTTTGAGGTGAACTGGGCCTTCCAAAGAGAAAGAATGAGCTCCTAATACCAAGAAACAATCCCAAAGTCCTATTAAGCTTGTTCCTGGTAATTATGCTACAACGAAAGATGAATATGATGATGAATTCTTATAAAGTTAGAAATTATAGAGGGAAATTGAGAGGAGTGGGTTTTAGGTGTTGGTAGTTGTGTTTCATTTTCATTTAATTGATGTTATTTAATTTGTTTATGAGTCTTTGACTCTGTAATTTTTGTATCTATATTTTTTATTTTTGATAAAATTTTTGACTTAGCAAAAAAAAAACATGACTTGTTTTCTTGTTCTTATTTCGAATAGACAAGAATCATCTATTTATAGTTCAAAGGAGGTACAATAATTTCTCGGAAGTGGTGTAAGTTAGGGAGAGGTGGAGAAGTGATGATTGTGGAGATTGTTGTGGGGTGGTGCCTGGAAAGTAGGGAAAAACTGTCAGACCACTACTCCTCATCCTCTTAACTGCTTTGTAACCGTCCTACTACTTCTTACATTCTTGTTCGTGGATATGTTGCCAAAACACACGATTGTTGTAGACCGCCAGACCAATATCCCAATAAGAATCCCCCCATGCGTTGTATTTGATATCTCGTGGATATAGTGGAGGCATAAGCCACCATTGTTTTGATTAATTCAAGCTAGGTTAAGTGACTTGCTAATCTAATAAGGCAAGTTGTGAAACTCACTAGATTGATAATCAGACTGATTAGTGTCGAGTATGAGAAATTCAATGGTCTGCTTGGGAGTAACATGTCACATTTAATAGCTAAGTATTAGCTCAGAAGTGACTTAGCATAAGTCTGAGAGGCATTTGAGGCCAAATATTGTAGAGGGCTTTTTAAGCAAGAAGACCTATCAAAAAATCATACAAGATTTGGTGTGGGACCAATATTGAGAAAAAGGGTGTATTTCTGAGGGAAGTACTTGAGCCAAAGTCAAGGAACTATGTGCGCCATATAAGACGTTAAGGACACTGACGTGCTAGGCCAAAGCCGCGCTAGGTGATAGGATTTTAGATTATCCTTTATAAAATAAACGCAATCACACGGTATCTACAATGCAGACAACGGCAAGTACGGGTCGAACCCACAGGGAGATGGGACAATACTGCAATTAATATCTCAATTAACTAATCAGAAATAATATTTGAGGATTTTTAGATTAATGAATAAAATAATAAAACTAACTATCTAATAAAAATAAATCAAATGGGAGAGTCCGTAACCAGGGTTTTCAGTATCCACCACTATTTCTATTTAATTACTGAAGTGAAACATAACTCATGAATATTCATTTATTGTTCGTTCTATCGACATCACCTATTATATGTATTAGAGTCGAAGATATCACTGGGACGCCCTAATCATGGCATCAAAATCCCTAGTCTCAAGCATAAACCATCTAATTGCGTTAGCGAGAAAATAATACGAAGCTAATTATATCAATAAACAAAATTATGAAATTAATCTACTCAATTCATAATAGTCTATTACCAAATAATTCAATTTAATTTGTCAAGTACTAAAAATGGTTTCAACATAAAACCCTAGCCACAAAATTAGTGAGACATGGACATAGATTTCTTAAAAACCATAAAATATATAATCAACAAAAATAGAGATAGAGAGATTTCACTTTTCACAGCCGTCGTCAAAACCTCCAATTCCGAAATCTCCAACGCGGC
This sequence comes from Papaver californicum, assembly GCA_023531435.1. Taxonomy (NCBI): domain Eukaryota; kingdom Viridiplantae; phylum Streptophyta; class Magnoliopsida; order Ranunculales; family Papaveraceae; genus Papaver; species Papaver californicum. The sequence goes on from JAJJMC010010584.1 coordinate 7,576,208, forward strand.
CGTTCACCTCCCTTCTTGACGCATCCTAACTCCTCTACAGAACCTCCAATTTCCTCATGTACAACCTATATCTATACCTGCTTTTTCCCTGCGTGCCTGACAGCCAATCCACTTCTTCACGCCACCAACAATAAAACTTCCCCAACAGTCGTACCTTATCAAAAAGTAAAACCTAGGCCTCAGCTCCCAACAGCCGTCCTCCCTCTTTTCTTCCACCAATCAGTCTCTCCTCCTCTTCTCTCTCTGATTTCAACTCCACCTCTCAGCCGCACTGCCAAAAACAAAAAACAAAACCTCTTCTCTACTTCCTACTTAACCTACAAAAGAAACCTCGAAGAGAGCTCCCACCGTACATCCCTTTTTTTTCTTTTATAACTTCACCCATCACGTGCACAGTCAACTATCTTTTCTCTCTCCATCCTTCTCTTTACACGTGATAGCCTACACCAATTTTTCTTCTTTTTGACGCACCTAACAACCAAAAGAATCTATCCCATCATCACTTCTCTCGTCATAGCCTCCATTAGGATACAACCCTAGCTTCTAGGACTTCTTTACATTACGATTCAACCTACCAACCTTCACATTTTAATCCGTCACATCACTGATCTCTCTCCCTTCTTCACGTGTCTCCCCATCACTTTCCTTTTTGCGTCCTCTTCTTTTCTCTCTTGTACTTCATGCCTCTGTCCAACATCTACGACTAGGTCAATTCTCTAGCCAATAGACTTCATAATCAATCCACCCAATAGCCTTCCTTCCGTATAATCTTTTCATCCTTTCTCTGTGCGTCAACTTTTCAAATCCATCTCAGACAAAAAATGTACGCCCTACACTTTGGTTTTCTGTAGCCACGTCTTTATCCCAGACCGAGCTACTCAAACTTTGACCAGGTGAATCTGAGACCATACTAGACAAATACAAGACAATAAGAGCAAATGTTATTCCCATTTAGCCGTGTTTGTTTGTAACTTCGTATTTTATGCATACCACCTATTAAAGTAATAAAATAAAGTATTAGTATAAAAATGAGTACTAACAAATGTTTAATTGGCGATAAAAATATATAAATTAAGTATCTATCAAATACCACCAAACCTATATTTTGCTAGTCCTCGAGCACAACTAATAAAATAAAATCCTAACTCACTTTCGCAGGAATCACGACTACATTTAGCATATGTAATAAGCCTTTAAACTCCTCAGTGGCCTTAGAGGACGAGTTTTGTATCGTGAGGGTTTACAAGAGGTATACCCACAAAACCTTTACTCCAAATTCTAGCTACCTGGGAACGATTGAGGATAGACACTAAACAAGCTATTTAGTTGGCATACTAAATTCTGCGGCTATAAGAATTATTACCATGTATGAAGCCAATTATTGTACATGAGTTTGCACTCAGCGTACTAAAATTCATATAAAAATGCAACTCCCCTCAAATAATCATTGAACATCAAAAGATGGATAAAAATTCACATTGCTCGAAATCAATCAAATTCAACCACATGGATAGAAAAGAAGATGAATACAGAAATTATGAATGATGCATATGTTGACTAAGGTGAACGGTGTTTCCTATATCTGTCTGAAGGTCAGTGCCAGGATGAATGCTATTATTATTATTATTATTTATATACATAATTTTTTTTCGTTGACTACATGATTAGATCTTTCGAATCTAAGCGCATTCTTCTTTTCAGCAGATCACGTGATAGTTCCCATGGATCCTGCATTCCATGCTTGCTTAGGCGACGGAGACAGGGAAAACACACACATATTGCTATCAAAGTGTCAATTTTTTTTTATTATTGAATAAGAATTAAAAATGGGATTGATCTCAACACTCTATTTCATCCTAGCGACGATAACAATTTGATACTGGGCCCCACCAAATCACTTAGAGAAACATAAAATTACAAAAATAAAAATAGAAAGTGATATGATTATGATGATTCCGAGATATGCTTGTTCAATGATTATCATGTTATTTCTAACACCTGAGTGCATTCAGATATGAATAGACCATTTAGCTTTGCACACCAATTTTATAGGTAAGAGCTATGTTTCCATCTACCTAGAATGGTTAGTGTCATTCTGAATAATTCACAAGTTTCTAAATTTCCGAGTTCCTTTATTGGCATCAATTTTCGAAAACTCTACCCACAAACCTAAATTTAACATTGTCCTCAATGTTTCAAACCGTGCAACCTAAAATGGTATGCAATAAATATAAATAAGAGAAACAAATGTAAATCAAAGAGAAGGGATTGAAACGTCTCACCTGATTGACGCAAGAAAACCAGTGTTCCTTGTAACACACATCAAACGATAGTAATAACAAAGAACACCAAAAATAACAATAAACAAAAATCCTAAAAAGAAAATTAAAATAAGAAAATAAAAATCTACCTACTGGATATGTACAGAAATAATCCCCAAACACTAATAACCTGAAAATTTGGGGATAAACCCAAAATACAATATATACAAATGACAGTTTCACAATTATATTATTGTGACACGGTGACACTGAAACTATCAAAAAGAAGGGATTAACCCCAAACCAAGTTTTCACGACACTCGGAAGTTCGTAAAGAACATCGGGATAAAATTGGGATTAGGGAATATTAATCCGTTCATGCACGGAGTTAAGAACAGGCAAGTCCTATGGGTATTTGGATGCAAAGTGATCCAACAAAACTTGAGAAGCACACAATTCTATCCTAAATTAGGTAATTTCTGGAAGTCTAAAGGTCTAGAAACAACCACTAAGTCGGGTGAATGATCTTGTGAGATAGATTCATGTATAGAATTAGGAAAATCATCTACACAATCATCCACAGGGTCATCTATATGTTCTATTTGGAATAGAGGTCACTACAAGACTGATCATCATCAGCATATAATCTTGCATTGCCAGAACTCTCAATCTATGTTCCAGACTAGGCGGTCTGTGTTTGTAAAACTTCTCATATAACATTAGAGGTGATTCTTCACTTACCAGAGGTGAAGCAAAAAACTTCCTTATGCCATGACCGATCCATATATTCCCGAAGTGTCATCTTAGATGACGTCTCCTGAGAAGGAGTCATCATCCTCGAAAAAGTACTTGAAAAGAGATACTAAATCACAACACGAGTCAAATAGAACTAAAAATCATAAAATAAAAATAAAAATAAAAATATATACGAAATAAAATAAAAACCTAAACTACGATTAGAAAATCAAAAATACTAATTACAATATTTCACAACCGCTACCCGGCAGCGGCACCAAAAATTGATAGGGTTATAGATTACCCTATATAAATAACCGCAATCACACGGTATCTACAATGAAGACAACGGCAAGTACGGGTCGAACCCACAGGGAGCGGGGATAATAATGCAATTAATATATCAATTAACTAATCAGAAATAATATTTGGGGATTTTTAGATTAATGAATAAAATAATAAAACAAACTAAACTAATAAAAATAAATCAAACGGGAGAGTCGGTAACCAGGGTTTTCAGTATCCACCAGTATTCTATTTTATTACTGAAGTGAAACATAACTCATGAATATTCATTTATTGTTCGTTCTATCGACATCACCCATTATATGTATTAGAGTCGTAAATATAACTGGGACGCCCTAATCATGGTGCATCAAAATCTCTAGTCTCAAGCATACACCATCTAATTGCGTTAGCGAGAAAATTATACGAAGCTAATTATATCAATAAACAAAATTATTAAATTAATCTATTCAAATCATAATAGTCTATTACTAAATAATTCAATTTAATTGGTCTAGTACTAAAAGTGGTTTCAACATAAAACCCTAGCCACAAAATTAGTGAGACATGGAGATAGATTTCTTAAAACCCATACAATATAAAATCAACAAAAATAGAAATAGAGAGATTTCACTTTTCACAGCCGTCGTCAAAACCTCCAATTCAGAAATCTTCAATATGGCAGTTCACCTCCCTTCTTGACGCAGCCTAACTCCTCTACAGAACCTCCAATTTCCACTTGTACAACCTACCTCTGTATCTGCTTTTTCCCTGCGTCAGTCAGCCTGACAGCAAATCCACTTCTTCACTCCACCAACCACAAAACTTCCCCAACAGCCGTACCTTATCAAAAAGTAAATCCTAGGCCTCAGCTCCCAATAGCCGTCCTCCCTCTTTTCTTCAACCAATAAGTCTCTCCTTATTTTCTCTCTTTGATTTCAACTCTACCTCTCAGCCGCACTCCCAAAAACAAAAAGCAGAACCTCTTCTCTACTTCCTACCTAACCTACAAAAGAAACCTCGAAGAGAGCCCCCACCGTACATCCCCTTTCTTTCTTTTATAACTTCACCCATCACGTGCGTAGTCAACTATCTTTCCCTCTCCATCCTTTTCTTTACACGTGATGGCATAAACCCATTTTTCTTCTTTTTGACGCACCTAACAACCAAAAGAATCTAGCCCATCATCACTTCTCTCGTCATAGCCTCCACTAGGAGACAACCCTAGCTTCTAGGACTTCTTTACCTTATGATTCAACCTACCAACCTTCACATTTTAATCCGTCACATCACTCACCTCTCTCCCTTCTTCACGTGTCTCCCCATCACTTTCCTCTTTCCGTCCCCTTCTTTTCTCTCTTGTACTTCCTGCCTCTCTCCAACAGCTACGGCTAGGTCCATTCTCTAGAAAATAGACTTCCTAATCAATCCACCCAATAACCTTGCTTCCGCCTAACCTTTTCAGCCTTTCTGTGTGCGTCAACTTTTCAACTCCATCTCAGACAAAAAAGGTACGCCCCACACTTTGGTTTTCTGTAGCCATGTCTTTATCCCAGACCGAGCTATTCAACCTTTGACCAGGTGAATCTGAGACCATACTAGACAAATACAAGACAATAAGAGCAAATGTTATGCCCATTTAGTCGTATTTGTTTGTAACTTCGTATTTTATGCATACCACCTATTAAAGTAATAAAATAAAGTATTAGTATAAAAATGGGTACTAACAAATATATAATTGGCCATAAAAATATATAAATTAAGTGCCTATCATTAGGCCAATGAGTGTGCTAGCCGGAACATGCTAGCTAATGAGATGCGCTAGGCTTAGGGACCTTCCAACCATGGAGACCCGCTAGGATTAGGGATCTGCCATCCATGGAGACCTGCTATGCTTAGGGACCTTCCAGGCTTAGGGACCTACCATTCATGGAGACCTGCTAGGCTGAGGGACCTACCAGCCATGGAGACCGACTGGGCTTAAGGACCTGCCAGCCATGGAGACCTGCTAGGCTTAGGGACCTGCCAGGCTTAGGGACCTGCCAGGTTTAGGGACCTTCCAGGCTAGGTCTAGGGACGTATCAGCGCCAATCATGGGAGTTAAGTCCAAGGGAAGCGCCAGTCAAGGGCAAAAAGTCCATATGGCGCATCAGTGCTAGGGATGCGCCAGGTAGATGCTGTAGCTAGAGATGCGCTCTCGGAGATGCTCCATCTAGGGCACGTTAGCTGGGACGCAACAACTTGGTAGGGCCAGTACTCGGGGACGCGTCAGTCTAGTGACGCGCTGGAGTTGGGGAGCTTCAGACATGGATGCGCTAGGCAAATGCACTAAGTTAGGGGCGTGTTAGCCAAGGCTTCCCAGGTCCAGATCCTCTAGCTAAGGCCTCATCAAGCCAAGATGTACTATCTAAGGCTATGTCAAGCTAGTTGGCGCTGGGGTTAGTGCTAGGAAAGTTAGCGATTTTATTGGTATAGTGACAAACTAGCGCCAATGTGGTGTTAATCCAAATGACTAGTGCTAGCCCAGTGCTAATAGGATAAAAGGCTAGGGTTAGCCTAGCTTAGAGGCATAATGCGGTTTTTTGGGCATTGCTCTATGTTTATGGCGCGTCTAAGAGGAGTGAAGCATAATTTGTGGCTTATATTTACCAAAGTGTTATAATAGCATATTCAAGCTCAGAGGAGTAATTTGAGAAGTGTTCGTTGCGAATGAAGCATTAAGCTAGAGTGTATTATGAGGTTTAAGTATTATTTATTCCCTAATTTGGTAGACGTTACTAGAATATCGATGCACACTCGAGACAAGTTGAAGAAACTCAGTTGTGGAATTTTATGCGACTCGAGACTAGTTCGATATGGCATAAATATTGTGAGTATTGGGGAGGCTGCGAGGCCAGTTTATAATGTTTGTAGAGAATGTGTATTCTTAATTCGCTTACAGATTATAAGCAGAGATACAGTATTTAGTGTTTCGTTATGCTACCAAGTATATGTGCATAAATACGCACATATCCTTTTATATTCCTGCTGCTTGGTAGAGGACAATTTTATAATTCTAACCCTTGTAAAAAACTCACCATCTATATTAAGTCCCTTGCTTGGTAAGAAAAAGTAATGTTGCATAGTAAGCACTAGATGGTGAAAGTATGCTTATAATGATCATATATGCATAATTTAAATTTTAAGAGTAAAAGAAGATATGCTTAGCTTCTGGATTTTAGGTACTGGGGTAAGTGCCCCATATCATGAATCTTGGCTGGGATTAGTAGATGCCCAAGTTCTTGCCCGAAATTTCTAATTTGTGAGCCAAGGGAAGCGTAGTTGGGTTTATCTTCTGATCCATTCATGTTGGTTGATAAGCTACCAGCAAGGTCATGAAGAGTACGTCTATGAGGAGCACCATTGGTCAGGGAAGAAACTTGGTTAGCTCTGTCTTACCCAAGATTGAGATATGTACCCCTTAGAATTAACCCTTGTTGGGATTAATAAATGTTCATGCTTTTGTCAGGGATACTACCTTTCCCGTGAGTAGAAAGAGGATATGATCGACGTTTTTTTTTTTTGAAACAGGTCTGCCTCATCTCAAATAAATGATCAAGTAAGCTGAATCGATTCTTCATGTATGTGTCCAGCAAGAAGTATTGTTAGCTTTGTCTCCTCTAGGAAATATCTTTTATGTAGAGTTAAGTCTTAGATTTAACCTTTCTTGTAAGCAAGCAGTTGGTTCCGGTGCTTGCTTAGGTTTTGAGTATGTAGCAATCAAGTGCTAGTGATAGCATCATCAAGGAGGCAGTAGATGGGAGACAAGACACCCTGAGATGATGCTTTGAGAAGAAGCTGATGGTAGATTAGAAATGATGGCGGTGGACTCTAGTGCTCTTGTCGTAGAAAGGTTGATGAGTCTTCTAGTATTATGAGATATTCTTGGGAGATGTATTACGACCTGACATGATAGTATATCTGAGAAGATGAAAGTTCATGGGCCGATGAAGCCCCTATAAATCTAAGTCTTCTGAATCTTGTTTGAAAACCCTATCTTGCACACTATTTTCTTCCGAAGATATCGAAGTTTCATACGATATCGTATTTTGACGTTTGACCCCAAATTTTGAAGCCAAGAGACCAATCTATGATACGAAAAAAGAATCACCTAATTCATAGTTTGCTAGGTCAGCCAACCATGCGTAAACATTTGTGATTAGTAATGCCGTGTGAATTTTTAGATCCTGTAGACTTTAGTGTAAGATCCATATATTCTAGATCATGCCTCTGATTTATGTCGCTTTCTAGTATGTCATAGTAGATACATAGATGAATGCTTCTTGTGAAGTATGTTTGGACCCGTTCCTCACTGATTGTTGTCGATTTATGAATTTACAAATTGAAAAGGTACTGAAGGGAGCATCACAGAATAGAGGAGTAAACCGAGATGGTGCCTAAAAATGACGTGTGCTGGAGGAGGTAAGGTGTGTACTGTAGAAGGCAGGGCGTGTTAAGATTTTATGGTGAACATATCACTAGATCCCTAATCAGCCCGAATCTGGGGCGGCTGTGGCATTAGATGTTTTTTTTGAGCTGGAGATGGTTGTGGTTTCCAAGTCTGGTACGTTTCCAACAATAGAACCATGTGATTGAAGTAAGTATCATTGAAAGCAGTGGAGTTACTGTTCTGGATGCGATCAGGTAAGAAGAGGAGGCTTCCCAGTTGTGTGAAAACTGATGTAGAGAGGTTTTGTTGCTAGTACCGTTGTTGAACAGACCTTCTAGTTGAAGGATGTTACTGTTAAACTTTCATAAGTGAGGGAGTCATCATTCCCCAAGTTTAGCTTACTTGGATCTGCTTCCATACAGGAGATAATCTTACAATATCGTCACAGGTCTATGCTTCCAGGAACTTGACATGTCAAGGGAAGTCATGAAAGTTAGAACCTTCCTTTGTTTTCGTTGAAGCGCTGGGGCTGGAGCGAGTATATGAATTGAAGTTGAAGCTATTATTGTAGTTATGGGCTATTAATATGCAAAGCCTTTCTTCTTTAATCTCTTTGACTCAAAGTATGACTGTCATGACTTTATTAATTGGTTTATTTCTTACAGTAGGTACATGTGATGGGCCCTTGAGTGGACACTACTCATGTCGCTTCTGATAATCCCCAGTCTGTAAGAAAAAGATTCTGGATAATACTTCCATGTTGATCCTTCTGAGGCTTTGGGAGACGTCGTGGATATAGAGGATGAAGATAAGTTGAAGGATGAAGTGCTGGACGAAGCGCCCCACATTGAAGAACTTTGTGAAGAATCTGATTCCACTGTTGTTGACGGAGAAGTAAGCAATAAATATGAAGTACCACCGGGTTCCTCTGTTAGCTTGGATTAGTCTTGAGTAAGTTTTTTCTATTTATGACTATGACGGAACATGTGAACTCTTCAATACTTCTCATGTAAACATAGTAGTATCCGAATTTATAAAAAACTTTATGGATTTTCGTCATCAGAAAATTTCAAAAGTATAGTGCTTGGGAAAAACACTATAGAATCTTCATACGACCTCCGTTTTGGATGATTGACCCCTCTATCCTTATAAGAAAACAAGTTCCTACATCTTGATAGGAAGAAATCCTGGTTTTGAGCTTGTTTGGAGCGTGAAATGAAATAAAAGTAGAAATCATGAAGTATCCAAGAAAATCCTGACAGTTTTCAGACTCGACTCAGCTAGCCGTTTTTTCCGTAACTCTTACCCTGCTTGTACATTGATGCACCCTTTTAAAAAATTGTATTAGACACCAATAAAAAACTATTGATATAAAAACCATGTCCAGATTCATCACCAATTGTTGTCATCTTCAGAGTTTCTGAGAGGTAGTGAAAACGGTTTCTGACGCGGTTTTTGTGAAACATCTTGTAATAGGTTGGGCTCATGAAATACCTTAAATATCATTCTATAATAAATGTATGTGAATTTTTGAATATGAATAGTATATTTTTTGGTTCACGCTCAAAAATTTCATGTTTGAGATGTTCTGACCTAATATGCCTGGATCCTCTATACTTTTAGGACAAAATGACCAAAATCAGATAGATGAGCTTCTTACAGAAGGAACAAGAGCTACCATTGATTTTGATGTGGATAGTGTACTTCCCTATACTGAAAACCATATACGATCTCCCCTTTGCGTACTTGTTGAGGATTATGCTCCTACTGATGTTGATATGAAGAATGGTAGTGAACATGGAATATGTTAGTTGAGTATCCTAATACGGGTTTTGTCATTGATTACTCTTCACTAGGTTCCTCACTCACGTGTTTCACCGTTCCATCGGTTTTTGCTGATTGTTAATGATCCATATCCTTCATAGTGAAATCTGAATCAACCTCGAAATGGTAAGACGTTGTAGATGAAGCTGAGAATTCAGATCTTGGAAATTCATGGATTTTTCTTCATTTGGGAGATTCACGGGAGCATCAAGTAGGTAGCGCCTTGCTGAAGGGTTTGGTACCAGAGTGAAGAGACTAGTACCGGAGTGAAAGGGACTAGTACTTGAGTGAAGGGACTCGTGTCAAAGTGAAAGGGACTGGTACCTGAGAGAAGGGACTCGTTGATAAGTGATTAATTCACATGTTTCTAGTGTCAAATCCATACTTTTTTTAGCTATAATTCTTTCATATTACTTGTTATTACTCTTGTTTTATATCTTATGTGTCATATTAGGTGAATCATCCAAAAAAGAGTTACGAAGTGCAAGAATGAGAAAGGAAGTAAAACATACAAGTGAAGACGGGACAAAGATCAAGTTCAACTTGTTCAAATCCATAGTTTCTTATACTAATCTTGAAAATAATTGAAGGACGAATCTAATGCAAAAAGAATGAGGTCATTCCGACATCGGACGAAGAAGTTATGAGCAAAACAAGATAGTATTGAAAATTTTGGACATACCCCAAGAGTTTGCAAACCGGACCATTCTGAATTTTGTAAATTTGCACGGTTTTGGACTTCTAAACAAGGAAAACACGGTCCATGGGGGGCTCTAAACCCTAGAAAGAGAGGATACTTGATACCCAAGCATTAAGGGCTATAAAAGGAGAATTTTAAGGCTCAAACAAGATATATATTAAGTAATCTCATATACTCTACCTCTCATATCACAACTTCTACATCAAAAACCTATGGTTTATCCCTTTAGGGGGAAACCATTCGTCGTCTTTGTATATTTTCCATGGATTTTAGTAAATCCATGAGTTGGTAACTTTATTTTAATTGTTGGGGATATACTTGCAAGTCCTAAGCATATGAATCAATCTGGTTGATTATTATTAATATTCAAGATCTCTTTTTATCGTTCATGTTTATGGTGCATAAAAATTATATTATTGTGTTCATATAATATGATTGGTTCTCTTGAATGTTTGAGTTTCAAATTAAACAAGATCGAGAGATTTTCTATAGCTAGTCAGGGTTCTTAGTTAATTCTATCAGGAAACTTAGCAACAAGTAGTAATTTGTGATCACTAGCGGTGTGAATCGTGAAGGAAGTCTCAAGTAAAGCTTGTCCTAGGTTGAATATGTCACGTTAAGTGCGACTTATTGCTTATGAATAACTCGTCTCACTGATATTAATGTTTTCCTCAAGTTGAATATCTTAGCAATAAGCGTTAGGTTATTTGGTGGAAAAGAATTCATATATTAACAATTGCAGTAATTGTTGACATATGGAGGCTTAATGAAGTATTAAACAGTTTGGGGATACTTTAGGGTTATTGGTATGAAGATATGGTGGATGTTGATTCTACTCGGTTGACGAGCATGATTGGAGACGGAAGTTAAAATCCTTAACCAGTATTTTCTCAGCTTAATCTCATTTTTTATTTATTTTATTTTTATTTCTTTTGTTAGTTTACTTAGTTTAATTCATTACAATCCCCCTTTGGTTACATAAGAAGTTGAAAAAAAAAAGTAATTCACAGCTCTTTATGGGAACGATCCTTACTACCGTTATATTACTAGTTAGTATTAGTCGGAAAGATATTTATTAATATGTGCGCAAACGACACGCATCAAAAATTTTGCGGCGTCATCGGGGAGCAGTAACTATTGTTTTTGTTTGAAATTTCTTTTTAGTTCTATTTTACTTTTTCTCTTAGTGTTTTTCAGGTTTTAAGTTTTCGTGGTGGAAACAACACGTTGGTGGAATTCATCATCTGTTAAAAGAAGAAGGTAGATTCTGGAAACAGGTTGTATATATCACTTTTATTTTTCTTTTTATATTTTTAGTTAGATTTTTTTTCTTACTCTTTGTGCGTCATCATGTTTCCTTACCGAAATAACATGTATGATGCACAAGACCAGGCATATTCTGGTGGTAATCAATTTGGTTATAATTCTCAATCTTTTGATAACTTCCAACCGACCATGGGATACAATCAGAATCAATCATTTGGTTTTGGTCAATACCTTAAGGAATCTTTTGGTGATTTTGAAACATACCAAGATACTTATGGTGGGTATGAAGGTCAACAACCACAAAAAATGTGGGACAATTATACTTTTTATTGGATCCACTCAAGTTGTATGAAGGTTTTAGATCAGTTAAAGGACACACAACAAAGATTAGACCAGCTTGATCCAACACTTAACAACAGTATAACTTACCCGACTCCTGATCGTATTTATTATCATTCACCCATTCAATGGGAAGAGTCGCGGTTTAGTGATCCCATAGTAAGTAATGGTGGAAAATGTGTAAACATAAGAAAACTCTCGAAAAAATTATATAAACTGGTAGATGACGGAGCACCAGAAGAAATTCTTCAAGAAATTAGTAGCACCATACGTATGGAGGTTAAACGACATTTTTCCAATAGAAAATATGAGGTCGATGAAGATCTTGATGAGGAATCTTTCATCAATGATTATAAAATATTCGAGAATGAGACTAGATTGAGTAATATCGTGAAAGACCCAATTGAACTTGCCTAGGAATATTATGATAATATTAATACCGAGATTTTTCATTGAGGTAGAAACTGATGAAGATTGGTAAAAAAAGTTTGATAGAGGACCACGATACACATGCGGTAAATAGTTCATTGGAGTTCTTTAAAAACAACGAGTATTCTATTATACAAGAGATTATGGAAGGTTTTTCTAATCCATTGCAAGATTTTATTTCTTTTGATCCTCTTCCTCTAGTCGAAGTCGTTTCTCAAGAAGTTGTTAACCCAACTTTTAGGAAAATACCTCATTTAGGATTAGAGTAGTGTGCATCCAAAGTCTTAACGGATTATTTTTCTTCAAAGTACCTACCATTAGATATAATTGACTCTAATACTATGCAGGGTACCCTTGAGAAACCTGTAGAAGTTCCTGAATTCTATGTTTTATATACACTTCCGAGTGTAGTAAAGACTAAGTGTGGGAGTAACTTCCACAAAATAACAGTTTTAATATTTATATCTTATGCTAACGTTTTTGTGAAGCTGTTATTAGAACTGCAAATTATTATCTGGGTGGATCCCCAGATTTTCAGATTGTTGGTTCACGCGCAATAACCAGAAGGTCAGGATGAGGACGTTAACCTAAGCGTCGAATGGGAGGAAACCCATTGGTTTTGTATTTCTATCTTTTTCTTTTTAATTTTAGTTTTGCATATCATATTAGGATTTTCATAATAATTTTACATTGGAGGAGTCAATTACATTGAGGAAAATGTAAAGTTTAAGTGTGGGGGAGTGATTAAGCACGTAGAGTTTTTAGACTTTACTTTTATAGGTAGAGTTTTTGAACTTTTTGTACATATTTGCATGAAAACCTCCAACATTTATAGAATTTAGAGTCACTTAGTATACTTTTAGCTAAGTTTACATACGGAGTTCTTACCAAAATAACTGAACTTAGAAGTATTAGAGAACTACATTCGGAGTGCTTGGTTGCTGAGAGGCTAGAGCTGACAAAAATGGACTTAAACCACTGGTAGAGAGTACAATATTAGAGAAGATAATCATTCAATACCCATGAGTGAGGCACAAAACCTTCAATTTTCCGTTTAGAGTGTTTCATCTACGCAAATTCCGTGTAGAATGATGAGTTATCCAACCTTGCACTACTTTTTGATCTCTTGAGTGCTATTTTTTATCAATCATGATGGTGTGATCAGAATTGCTAACTTTATCTTGTACTCTTGTTTGCAATTAGCACCATTCTCTCGACAACAATAGGTCCATAAAAACACCATTATTATTAACAAATGAAGCATCAAAAATTTGAAGAAAAGTTGAAGAAGTTCAAGGTTCACAAGTAACAGTACAAGAAAGAGAAAAATTCATATTCAAGTAATGAAACAATACAATGAGCAGAACTATATATATACATGTTGAAGACTTATGTACAAGAGCGAAAGAAATCTAAAGATGGGAGTTAGTGAAGTTTATAATATTGGGACAATACGAATTGTGAAGAATCAAGTGGTAAAATCCTTCTCCCATGGCCAATTGTTTCTTTGTATTTCAATTTATTAAGAAAAAAAATCAAAAAAATTAATAAATTAAAAAATCAAAAAATGAAAGGAAAAGAAAAAAATATTATTTTTATTTTGCCTTTGAGTATTTTTTTTTTTTTGCATTTGTTTGTTAAGGCCGTGGGAAAGAAGAAATCTATATAGAAGTTTCAAGCAACAAGAATTAGAGGAAATAGTTAGAAATTGTCGAAGTTCTATGAAGTTAAAGAGTTCATCATCTAACGTTCAAGCCGAAGACGAATACGTTTCTATGGGACAATGAGAGTGGTGTTGATTGTAAATCAGGTGAGAAGGTAAGTAAGTGTTCCCATCCTTGCATAGTGGTTGATCTCCTTTCCTATAGGCCACTAGAAGAAAAAAAAAAGGTTATTTTTCATCCCACGTTTTATGGGAAAATATCTTCATATAATTCAGAAGGTTACTGTTCCTTCCCAGCATTCAACGTGTGCATGATTATCTTCATTATTTCCTTCACATATGAGAACTATAAAGTGCTTTTTTTGACTGTTAATTTCATATAATCTTATTGGTGAGACAGAATGTTTATTCGGTAATTCTCAAACCTGGATTCTTTCATATGTTGGTTTTCTCCTAACTCAAGAGTTAAGCATGAGAATAATGTTCTTTAACATTTCTAACTTCTTATTATTAGTGTGCAGAAACTTTATATCCTCATAGCTCTTTGGATTCTTGTGACTTTGAAGTTGTAGTAGGTTTTATGGGTATACCTCTTATAAAACCTCACGAGAGTATAACTCGTCCGCTAGGGACAGTTAGGGGTTTAAAGGCTTGTTGCACATTCTAAGTGTAACCGTGTCCTAAACGAAATGGATTTGTTGTATTTTAGTTTAGTTTAGGTTAGTTTAGATAGTAGTTTGCTCGAGGACTAACAAAAGGTAAGTGTGGGTGAATTTAATAAGTACTTAATTCACATGTTTCTAGTGTCAAATCTATACTTGTTTTAGCTATAAATCTTTCATATTACTTGTTATTACTTATTTTTTTCTATCTTATATGTTATATTAGGTGAATCATCCAACAAGGAGTTACGAAATGCTAGAATGAGCAAGGAAGTAAAACATTACAAGGGAAGACGGGCCAAAGACCAAGTTCAAAATTTTCAAATCCAGATTTTATTATCATGTTCTTGAATATAATTGAAATACGAAGCCAACACAAAAAAAATGAGGTCATTCCGACATCGGACGAAGAATTTATGAGCAAAACAAGATAGTATTAATTTTTTTTGGACATACCGCAGATGTTTGCAAACAGGACCATTCTGAATTTTGTAAATTTGCACGCGTTTTGAACTTAAACAAGGAAAACACGGTCCCAGAAGGATTCTAAACCCTAGAAAAAGAAGATACTTGATACCCAAGCATTGAGGGCTATAAAAGGAGACTTTTAAGGCTCCAACAAGATATATATTAAGTAATCTCATATACTCTACCTCTCATATCACAACTACATCCCCAACTAAAGCCATGAGTAGGTAACTTTGTTTTATTGGTTGGGGATGTAGTTGGAATTCCTAAGCATATGAATCAATCTGGTTGATTATTATCAATATTCAAGATCTCTTTTTATCTTTCATGTTTACGGTGCATAAAAACTATGTGATTGTTTTTATATAATATGATTGGTTATCTTGAATGTTTGAGTTGTAAATTAAACAAGATTGGGAGCTTTTGTATAGATAGTTAGGGTTGTTAGGTAATTCTATCAGGAACCTTAGAAACAAGTAGTAATTTGGGATCACTAGCGATGCGAATCGTGAAGGAAGTCTCAAGTAAAGCATGTAGTAGGTTGAATATGCCACGATAAGTACAATGTATTGCTTATGAATAACTCGTCTCACGGATATTAATGTTTTCCTGAAGTTGAATCTCTTAGCAATAAGCATTAGGTTATCTTGTGGAAAAGAATTCATATATTAGTAATTGTTGACATATGGAGGCTTAACGAAGTATTACACCGATTGGGGATACTTTAGGGTTATTGGTATGAAGAGAGGGTGGATGTTGATTCTAATCGATTGACGAGCATGATTGGAGACGGAAGCTAAAATCCTTAACCAGTATTTTCTCACCTTAATCTCATTATTTATTTATTTTATTTTTATTTATTTTGTTAGTTTACTTAGTTTAATTCATTACAATCCTCCTTTGGTTACACAAGAAGTTGAAAAAAAATAGTAATTCACAGCTCTTTATGGGAACGATCCTTACTACTGTTATATTACTAGTTAGTATTAGTGGGAAATATCTTAATTAATTGTGCGCAAACGACGCACATCAAATTTTGGTGCCGCTATTGGGGAGCAGTAGCAGTTGTTTTTGTTTGAGATTTCTTTTTAGTTCTATTTTTGTTTGGAAACAACGCGTTGGTGGAATTCATCATCTGTTAAAAGCGGAAGGTAGGTTCTGAAAACAGGCTGTATATATAACTTTTATTTTCCTTTTAGATTTTTAGTGAATTTTTTTTTCTTACTCTTTGTGTGTCATCATGTTTTCTTACAGAAATAACATGTATGATGCACAAGATCAGGCATATTCTGGTGGTAATCAATTTGGTTATAGTTCTCAATCTTTTGATAACTTCCAACCGACCATGGGATACAACCAGAATCAATCCTTTGGTTTTGGTTAATACCCTACGGAATAGTTTGGTGATTTTCAAACATACCAACAACCTTATGATGGGTATGTAGGTCAACTACCACAAAGAAGGTGGGATAGTTATACTTCTTATTGGCTCCACTCAAGTTGTATGAAGGTTTTAGATCAATTAAAGGACATGCAAAAGAGATTAGACCATCTTGATCCAACATTTAATTGAGAGAACGTTGTACCAACCGAATTTTACAATAGTATAACTTACCTGACTCTTGATCGTATTTATGATCATTCACCCATTCTATGGGAAGAGTTGCGGTTTAGTGATCCATAGTAAGTAATGGTGGAAATCGTATAAACATAAGAAAACTCTCGGAAAAATTATATCAACTGGTAGATGACGGAGCACCGAAAGAAATTCTCCAAGAAATTACTAGCACCATACATATGGAGACTAAACGACGTTTTTCCAATGGAGAATATGAGGTCGATAAAGATTATGATGATGAGTCTTTCATCGATGAAGATGAAATATTCGAGAATGAGACTAGATTCAGTAATATCGTGGAAGACCCAATTGAACTTTCCGAGGAATATTATGATAATGTTAATACCGAGATTTTTGTTGAGGTAGAAACTGATGAAGATTGGTTAAAATTTTTGATAGAGGGCCACGATACAAATGCGTAAATAATTTATTACAGTTCTTTAAGAAAAACGAGGATTCTATAATACAAGAGATTGTGGAAGATTTGTTTAATCATTTGCATGATTTTATTTCGTTTGATCATCTTCCTCTAATCGAAGTCGTTTCTCAAGAAGTTGTTAAGCCAACTTTTAGGAAAATACCTCACTTAGGATTAGAGTCGTGTGCATCCAAAGTTTTAACGGATTATTTTGCTTCAAAGTATCTACCATTAGATATGCTTGACTCTAATACGGTGCAGTTTACCCTTGAGAAACCTGTAGAAGTTCCTGGAATTCTATATTTTTTATACACTTCCAAGTGTAGTAAAGACTAAGTGTGGGAGTAACTTCCACAAAATAACATTTCCAATATTTATATCTTATGCTAACGTTTTTCGTGAAGCAGTTATTAGAACTACATATTTTTATCTGGGTGGATCCCAGATTTTTAGATTGTAGGTTTACGGGCAATAACTAGAAGGTCAGGCTGAGGACGTTAAACTAAACACTGGATGGAGGCAACCCATAGGTTTTAGTGGAAATAAATCTAATATTAGCGATTGCAATATGTATTGACTTATGGAGACTTAACGAAGTATTGCACCGATAAGGGATACTTTAGGGTTATTGGTCTGAAGAGACGGTGGATGTTGATTCTAATCGATTGACGAGCATGATTGGCGATGGAAGATGAAATACTTAACCTGTATTTTCTCACCTTAATCTCATTTTTTATTTTTTTTGTTAGTTTACTTAGTTTAATTCATTACAATCCCCCTTTGGTTACATAAGAAGTTGATAACAGATAACAATTCAGAGCTCTTTGTGGGAACGATACTTACTACCATTATATTACTAGTTAGTATTAGTGGGAAAAATTTCAATCAATTTGTGCGCAAACGATACGCATCACTCGTTTCAGAGTGAAAGGGAAAATTTGAGAATATCATAGCTGGTTTTGGTTGTTGTTGTTGTTGTGAGTTTTATCTGGGATGTGGAGAAGAGCTTGTCTTTGGGACGTTGCTGAGGATAATGCTGGAGCTGGGGTTGAGGCTGATGGTGAGCGTTCAATTCGTGACGTTTGCTGAGATGAAGCCTTTATCTTGACCCCTTCGTTCTGACACCACCTCATGGATGATTGGATGTTGTAGTGCTTACTGACCAGACGGATGCTCCAACAGATATCTCTATGACTTCCGGACCATGAATCGGCATATGTAGTCACCAGGATATACGTCGTTCATCTGGAATAATATTTTCAGATCTGAACATTTTCTTTGATCCCCCATTATAGAGGGAGAATAGCGAGAGATATACCCCTTAGTCAAATGATCTTTTGGATGGCGAGAGGGTAAGAATTTGGTGCTACTGAAGTGAGACTGGACCCTTCTTTCCCATTTCAAAAGTCTTTCCAGGTCTTCATGGGCGACAAGGTTGGATCGTTGGCTCCTTAATTGTCCTATTTGAATGCAGATCTCGTCATCATCTTAAATATTGATTCTGGTAATGTTGAAGTTGGTAGGCTTGGAATCGTTGCTTGCTGCAATTGGTGACATATATATTCTGGAAAGAATTATTCTTTTAGAGTCTTGAGGCAAGTGAGTACCTCTCTTGAGCGATAGTTATGTCTTTCTATGTTCGGGCAGGAACCTATTGTCTCTGTATCAGATCAAAAATGTTGAGCGGCGTTTGGGTGTTCCTGGTGTTTTCGATCGTATGATAAATTCGGAGATGAGGAACCTCCCGGCAGAGGATCCTTTGAATTTCAGGTGTGTAGGAAGGTTGGTGTTGATGGACAGAGGATGAGTCTTCCTTGCCATGGTTTCGTGGGAGTCTCTCCAGATTTTCACGGGAAGCAAAATCGGGTTGTTGGTACCTCTGTGGTAGGGGATCAATATTGACGTTGGTTGCTGTGAGGTTGGCCTTGGTTCGCTCTCGTCGGGCGATGACGTTGTTCCGGGGAGAGTTGATCCATTAGAATTTTGAGGAAGGCAAGTACTTCCTTCTGAGTGGTATCCATGAACACCTGTGTTATGGCAAGGAATTCCTGTCTCTTCACCAGATTATCTATGTTGAGCGAAGTTTGAGTATTCTCGGTGTCTTCAGAGGTATCGTAACCGAGAGGCTGCGGAGTAGTAGTATTAGTACAAGGAGGTTCAGTAGTAACATGGGTTTTTTCATAATCACCACCAACATTGCTATCTGAACCGACTATAGGAGTTGCAACTGCTCTAGACCTAAGATCCACCATCTTGAATAACTGAAAATTAGCTTTTGTAATTGAGAGGTTAATCTCCCGCTCTAGTCGCTAATTTTTTTAGGGTGAAAACAAATGTACGGTAAAATTGTACTTTCAAGTAGGTTTGAGAGATCGTAATCGAACAGGACGAGCCTAAACCAAAGATATGGCCATTCACGTCCTATTTCAATCACAAAGGTGGAGAAGACGGGTAGGTCTTAGGGAAGGAAAGTAGAGAAGATTGAAAAATATCAGTGTGGTAAGTAGTATGTGAAGGAGAAAGGATTATCTCGGAGATGAATCGCTAATTGTATATATTATAGTTTCTCCTGACTGGTTTTCTTGTTCTTGTTTCGATAGATGAGAATTATCTATTTATAGTTCAAAGGAGACACACAAATTTCTCGTAAGTGGTGGAAGTTAGAGAGAGGTGCAGAAGTGATGATTGTGGAGATTGTAGTGGGGTGGTTCTCAGAAAGTAAGGAAGACATGTTAGATCACTACTCCTCATCCACTCAACTACTCTGTAATTTTCCCACTACTTGTTACCTTCTTGTTCCTGGATGTGTTGCCACAACGCACGATTGTCGTATATTTCGAGACCAATACCCCAATGAGAATTCTTCATGTGTTGTATTTGATATCTCGTGGAAATAGTGGAGCCGTAAGCCACCATTGTTTTAATTAAGTCAAGCCAGGTCGAGTGACTAGCTAAGTTAGTGAGGCAAGTTGTGCAATTCACTGGATTAATAATCAGAATGATTAGTGTCGAGTCTAGGAAGTTCAATAGTCATGTACATTCTTGGGATTAACATGGCACATTAAATAGCTAAGTATTAGCTCAGAAGTGACTTAGCATAAAGTCTGAGAGGTATTTGAGGCTAAATATTGTAGAGGGTTTCTTAAGTAAGAAGACTTATCAGATAATCATATAAGATTTGGTATGAGACCAATATTGAGAAGAAGGGCGTATTTCTGAGGGAAATACTTGCTCCAAATTCAAGGAAATATTTTCGCCAAAGAAGACTCTAAAGCCACGCACACTAAAGCTATGGACGTTAAGGCCGCGGACGCACTAGGCCAAAGTCGCGCTAGGCCAAGGAGCGTGCTAGTCGGGACGTGCTAGCCAAGAGGCGCTAGCTATGGAGACGTGCTAGACTTAGGGACCTGCCATCTATGGAGACCCGCTAGGCTTAGGGACCTGCCATCCATGGATACCTGCTAGGCTTAAGGACCTGCCATCCATGGAGACCCACTAGGCTTAGGGACCTGCCAGTCATGGAAACCTGCTAGGATTAGGGACCTGTCAGGATAGAGATAAGGACGTATCAGCGCCAAACATTGGAGCTAAGTCTAAGGGAAGCACCATCCAAGGGCGCTAAGTCCATGGGGCGCATCAGTACTGGGGATGCACCATGTAGGGATGCTGCAGCTAGAGATGCACTCTCTGAGACGCTGCAGGATGATAGGGTCGGCACTCGGGAACGCGTCATGCTAGTGACGCGCTGGAGTTGGGGAGCTTCATGCAGGGATGCGCCAGGCAAGGGCGCTAAGTCAGGCGTGTGTTAGACAATGCCTCCTTAAGTCCAGATGCTCTAGATAAGGCCTCATCATGCCAAGATGTGCTAGATAAGGCTATGTCAAGCTAGTTGGCGCTTCTTATGCGCTAGGGTTAGCACTAGGAAAGTTAGCGCCTTTAATGCTATGGTAACGAACTAGCGCCAATGTGGTGCTAAGCCCAATGACGGGTGCTAGCCCGGTGCTAATAAGAGAAAAGGCTAGGGTTAGCCTAGCTTAGAGGCACAATGCATCTTTTAGGCATTGCTCCCTATTTGTGACGCGTCTAAGAGAAGTGGCACAAAATTTGTGGCTTATATTCAAGCAAAGTGCTATAATAGCATATTTAAGCTCAGGGGAGCAATTTGAAAAGTCTTCGTTGCGAACGAAGCACTAAGCTAGAGTGTATTCTGGGTTTTAAGCATTAGCTATTCTCGAATTTGGTAGATGTTACCGGAACATCGATGCGCACTCGACACAAGTTCAAGGAATTCAGTTGTGGAGTTTTATACGACTTGAGACTAATTCGATATGGCATAAATATTGTGAGTATTAGAGAGGCTAGTTTATAATGTTTGTATAAAATCTATATTCTTAATTCGCTTGCAGAATATAAGCAGAGATACAGTGTTTCGTGTTTCGTTATGGTGCTAAGTATATGCGTATAAATACACACATATCTTTTTATATTCCTTCTGCTTGGCAGAAAGCAATTTTACAATTCTAGCTATTGTAAAAACTCACCATCTACAAACAGACATGCACGAACATCCTTGATAAAACAGTTGTACATATTTGACAAAGTATAATTTAAAATCGAACAGATTAAAGGGAATTTAATTAATATACCCTCACATTAATACATTCACTGCAAATATGTCCCACTTTTTTGGAACATTACAAATATGGCCCGTTTTGTTCTTTTGCATCCGTTCTTTTCAACTGTGAGTTTTCTACCACACGACAATCTTTTCTCTCTCCTGAAATACCAATTTATCCCTAAACAATACATGACAAGCAGTTCAATTAGAACTAAATAGATTTTACTATTATACCATCATTCTTATGAAGTTGTAAACTAGGGACAACGAAAAGAGTTAGTATAAACTTTGTATTTGTTTTATAAATTTACATACGAATACAAGTGATTACAATTTCCTAATTGTCACAGAAATCATAAAACTATACAGAAGATAAACCCCTCTTAAGGTTGTAGACTTAAGTTTCTTCAATGAATGATAACCAAGCATCAGATGTGAGACTTATATTCAGCAAGTAGACCAAACCTCAAAATCCTAAGATCGAAGGCTTGCAACACTTGCAGATGTTTTGTCATCCTCTCGGTTCAACGGGGAGAAATTTTCTTCATTCGAACACATTATCCATATCAGCACCTCAATAAGTCCAGCCGCCGCTTTCTACATAAAGGATAAAAAATATATATAAATAAGGTTCAATAGCACCAATAAGAG
The DNA here is from genome assembly GCA_023531435.1 of Papaver californicum. Taxonomy (NCBI): domain Eukaryota; kingdom Viridiplantae; phylum Streptophyta; class Magnoliopsida; order Ranunculales; family Papaveraceae; genus Papaver; species Papaver californicum. The sequence continues at coordinate 7,598,574 of JAJJMC010010584.1, forward strand.
AAAAGGTGCAAAATAGAAGAAATTTGCAAATTTGTTAACAACTGTGCAGGATGAGAAATATGTATTTATTCAGTTCCTCATAACTGTACGCATAAACTTATACCTACAAGGGTACACAGGAAACCAAAACTAGAATTGCTGAACAATTTTAATGAACTGTTTATTTCACAAAAGCCTTTCGGCTATAGAAGGCTTAGAATCACAGGTTTTTGGACTAGGAACATCTGGTTCTACTAGTTTGACGTTCAAACTGGGTCTCACTAAGTATCTAATCTTTTTGTGATTCGTAATTCATGTTGGGAAAGGATTGTAAACAACAAAACACTATAATATGTTCCAAGTTGTTAAAGCTATATGGGTGCTTTCGCTACAAACCTTAATTGAAATTAACTATCGGCCCCTCAACAATGGAAACTTATCTAAATAAGACAAGGTCTTCATTGCCTAGAACAAGTTCCAGGCGGCCCCTTCATTGCAGTTTGTTTGTGCCTACATAAAAGGCAATGAGCTTCACAGAGTAACTAACAAACCAGCAACTATGCCAATGCCAGTTCTTTAGTGGAGGCAAATAATGAATCAAGTAAAACGGTAAAAAAAACTTACAATAACATCTATAAAATGCGAAGTATTTAAGCTTTTACATCAGAAGGAAAAAAATATAAAAGAAAAATTACATCAATACTTACTGTATTCCAGTAACGGCAATCTGATAAGGTAGCTAAATTGACTGAGGGTTGCTCCCTTCTTCCAGGAACACGACATGAGTATTTCTTATTACAGTTTTCATGTTTCTGTGATTGAGTTCTCTTCCAATTTCATTCCAGAGAGCAAAAAAAAAAAAGAAGAGTGGATCAATATGGCGGTTCTCTAGCCGCATGAGAGGTTCATCTGGTTACGCAGCTTCGAACACAGCTTAGGTAGTAACAAATGGAATCTCATTCAATTCCTACACAAACCAAATAAACAACCAATAACTCCAACATATGAAAACCACCATAAACCATCAATAACTCCACCATATGAAAATTCTATACCGACTCAATCACATATGTTATGCTGACGCGATTCTATATATAAGATTCTGCTTTCTATCACGAAGAAACTACTTTTTACTGTCTTAACTTCTAAAAGCATCCATAATCTCAACTTCTCTTTCAAATTTGGCATATTTGTTAGGCAGTGGGTAATAGTACTAAAAAGTCAATTTCATTTATACAACACAGGTGATTGAAATCTAGATGGTACTCTATGACTTAAAAATAAATAAATGAAAGCCTAACTGCAATGTCGAAAATCAGTGTAGGAAGAAAGAAAGAAGTGCATACCTATCGGTTTTTACTCAAAACCAAATCTGGCACCATTTTTAGGGAACAAATTGCTAGCTTAACTGAGGATGGGGACATCTGTAATAAGCCACTTCTTCTTCTCCTTTGGTGGTGGTCCTCGCTGGCAATCCATGAATGGAATGAAGGTAGAATCAGTGTAGTTAATTTCATGGTGGTCCTCGCTGGCAATCCATGAATGGAATGAAGGTAGAATCAGTGTAGTTAATTTCGGCTAGTACGACCGAAATATCGTCAGTTTTACTGGTATTGGGTCTTACCGGATATGAAAAAACCTATACCGGTGAAACGTTTTTGTCCGAAAATATCGACCGATATTGACCGATACGGGTTTAACCGAAATAGTCGAAATGGACCGATACGGCCGAAATTAGAATTTTTAATTAAAAAAAATCAAAAAAAAAAAAAGAATTTCCTTATTGTTGATATAAGGTTTTCAATTGTTACTCATGTTTTTTATGGTATTTTAGAAAAATGTGTACTAGTTTTAAATCTTAATAGGTCCAATATCGAAAAAACGTTTGATATAATAATTATAGGTATAAAATATATGGACCGATATTTGTCGATATTTGAAACCGAAATATTCCCGATACAAAGGTGTATCAATGTATCGCTCTCGACCGGTACAAATCAAAATTCGATATTGATTACATTAGGTAGAATACGAAATACCCATTAACTTCATTGTTTTGTTTTATTACGTACTGTTATGATCTGCTCCCCTTTTTCACTTCTCCGTCCTCAACAAGGCACACAGTTAAAACTCCAGTTCCTTGCTTACTGTCCATAAGCACAATGGTCTTAGCTCAAATATCATTCACAATCTTATGGTTCCACTTATCATTACTCAAACGAGCGATCAATTCTTGGATTAATCATCTGTCAAACATCAAAATATACCATGCTATTATTCGATTTCTATTGCTTTGTTCTCAACAGAATTGCAGATAAGAGGCGACCTTCTTAGTTGTTTGATGGGTAATCCTGGTGTTGCAAAAAGTCAACTTCTGAAACATATAATAGGTGTAGCACAGATGGGAGTGTACACAACGGGTAATGGAAGCAATGAGCTTGGTCAAATTGGTGCTGTTATGAAAGATCCTGTCACGAATCAGATGGTTCTTGTAGGAGGTGCACTGGTGAGATACCAAACTTCAAAAAGCATTACATGTTATTTGAAAGAATCTTCAATGACATGTTTACTGTTCTACAAAGTGTTAACGTTACCATCTGCAAATGATGGCATGATGCTACTTGTTTGCCTACTTGTTCATCCATTAGAATTGTCCTCATGATTTACGCAATATTCTGCCTCTATCTGCGAATGGCATCGTTATCATACATGTAACAAACCTTTTATCATCCAGATTTGATTTATATACCAAAGCTGAATCTGATTTTGCAATTTCAACTATTGAAATTCGATGGGACAAAGTAGGGTAAACGATCTATTGGTTAAAGAATTTGACTTGAATTAGTTTGTTTGTCATGTGGATATGTGAGTTATTCATAGTGCAATCAATACCTGCAAAACAAACAACTAAGCTGATCAGACTACAAAATCATAAATAGGCGGAAAAAAAATCAAAGCCGCCATTAGAAATCAATCTTTCTTCTTAGAGCGTCCACAGTCGTTATACCAAATGACAGATCAAACTCATATTTGGTCTTTGGTCCGTCCAAACTGAAGATTAGTGGGGCGATTATAATTATTTTTCGGTCCACTTTCTGCACTGTTCACGACCAAAAATGGTCCGAGAACTGGACCAAACGAGTTATAGTCGAGCGTTGCGCTAGATGTCCGTCTCGTGCTAGGAGTTGTGCTAGGTCTCCGTCTGGTGGCAGGCGTAACGCTAGACTTACGTTTCATTTTACGGGCATTAACCAAAACTACACCTGATGAAGCGTTCACCCAACCTTGCTTCCAGCGGAGCGTTAAGGTAGGAGCACGCCAATGAGAAGCGTTAACCAAATCAACGCCCAAATCAAGAGTATGTCCACGTCTCCGCCTAAATGTGGGCGTCTGTCTATAGCTCCGCCTACTTCAAGCGTTTGTATATGGCTCCGCCTGGTTCTAAGCCTACTTCTAAGCGTGCGTCTATGTGTACGTCATAGAGAAAGTTCTAGTTGTTCATGAAGCACCTGCTAGTTGGATTTGTGAGATGATTTTAATTAGTGTTGGAATTAGTCTTTAATTCACTACAAGAAAAATGGGTTTAAGCGACATGTCGTTTTAAGTCGCTTAAAGCCCCTTTTAAGTCGCTATAACCGTTAAAGCTACTAAAAGTGGCACTCGCTCAGTTGGTTGCCCAAAGCCATGTATCTCAAAGCCTTGAGCGACCATGCAATCGCTCTAGTAATAAACCAACTTACCTAAAGCGATTGCTTTACTCATTGCTTAACATCAGACCAACTAGCATGGAGCAAGTAAAATTTTGATTGCTTAACATCTAGACCAACCAATATAGCGAGTATCATATCAATCGCTTCTGATATACCAATCATTCTAAAGCAATTAAACTACTTAGTTGATAGATACATAGAGCAACTATTTATTGAATTGCTTGGTTAAAGTTTTAAGCTATCAAGAATTTTGCTGGGTAAAAGTGATTTATGATTTTGATTGGCCTGAAGTTGGTTGCTTAAGCTTCTGAGAGACAAAATTTTTTTCTCTCTAGAAGCAGCTTGTGACTTAGGAGCTATTAAACTACCTAGTTGGAAGATACATGGAACAACTAAACCTGATTTTACTTGGTTGAAATTTTTAGCGATCAAGTGATTTTGGTTGCTACAAGCGATTTCTACTTTTGATTGTCCTGAAGTTGGTTGCTTAAACTTTGAAGGTATCAAAGTTTCAACTCAAGTTGATTGTTTAAATTTTTGAGCTTCCAAATTATTTTAGAATTCAGATTTTAATTGGCTTAAAGTTTGGTTGCTGGAGTATTTAAGCTAATCAAATTATTTGCTCATTTTATTAAAATAATCCAAAAATCTAATTACAATTAAAAAAAGTTATAACTAAGATTGATATAATTAAAATGAAAACATCTAATTAAGAAGATCAGATAATTAGACATATATATATTTCATTTGAGTATCCCACCAAAAAGCATAACCCCATATATTGTTTCATACGTACATACCCAACAAGAACCAAAAAACATACAAAGTTGATGGTTCTTGTATCATCACAATGTGTAGTTTCACTTCCCAAAAGAACAAAAAACTTTTACTGCACATACTTTGTACACCAAAAAAAGTCAGCAGTATAAGATTTGCTGAGTACACCACATGTACACCAAAAAATAGTCAGCAGTATACCTGTTTGTTGACTGCACATACAATGTAAATGACCTTGTTCAAGTAAAAAAAGTCAGCATTATACCTGGTTGTTGCTTCAAAAAAACTGCGCACATCCATTGTTCACCAAAATAATTAAAAGGGACTTCAAGCTACGTTAGTCCGAGTCATCCTCCACATACAAATCCTTGTCTTGATTGTCATCAGCATCCTCCTCCTCTTCATTGTCAGCATCCTCCTTCTCTTGATTGTCATCAGCATCCTCCGCATACAAATCATTGTCTTGATTTTCTTCAGCACCTCCATCTGCCTCCTCTTCATGCTCATCTAGTGAATCATCTTCCAAAAAATCTGGCATAGGTTGAAATCCCATCTTCTTCAAAGCCTCGTTCATATACTCTCTTAGATCACGCTCTCTCCGTTCCAACTTAATCCTTTTCTTCTTTTCCAAGTCCAGCTGTTTTTTGAGAGCAGCAAGTTGGGCTTCATTTCTTTCGTATAAGGTGAAGCTGCCGGAAGCGAGTTTTGACTTACGAGGACGCTTGGCCCCATAGCGACGGGGATCAACAACCTTTGAATATATTTCTTCGGGAGTATAGTTCACTTTGCCTAGACGAACTTGTTCACTCAGCCGGTTCATTTCAGACTGCATAAACATTAAAAAAAACAGGCAACCGATTAGTTTACACCTACCACCAGCACATTTATTAGTGCACTTAACGACATGGAGATGACAAGGCATATTAAAAAATAAATATATTACACACATAATACTTAAATGAAGCATTGTTATTAAATGCACTTCCCCCTTAAAACAACAGACCAAGCTCATATCCATGTATTTCTGTTCACATGTAGACTATTCGGTTATTCGCTAAGCAAACAGCATCAATTCATCATAAAAGAAATGAACCCATGAAGTTGAAAAATAACTCAAGCATTACACATAGACAGTTAGTAAATTGACACAGACAGTTAGTAAATTAACTCAAGCATTACACACAGACAGTTAGTAAAATAACTCATGCATTACACACATTACACGCAGACAGTTAGTAGAATTCACACATTACATAAAAGAAGAATTCACACATTACATAAAAGAAATGAACGCCTGAAGTTGACAAACACAAACTAAACTAAGCACATGAAATCACACAGTACACACAGACAGTTGGTAGAATTCTTAAGCATTATGTAATGTTTTAAACTAGAAGCAATACTGGAAGTAAGTCAAGCAACTATAATATCTGGTCAAGATGTTAACATAAGTGTTAGAAGTAGAATACTAACACCTAGAAACAAGTACAGCTATAAGTAACACCTAGAAACTGATATATGAACACCAAGCGTAAAAGTACATAAACCTGCTAATAACCAGTAGTAATAATCAAGGTGAGCCCTACTACTCTGATGAATATTTCACACGGTACCAAAATTCGTACAAACATTAACAAATGCATATTTTACACATTTTAACAATTAGCTATTATGCAGGTATTAACTGTTAAGGCTTATGCATTTAAACCGAAAGCTATTATAAAGGAAATTTTTACCTGCCAGTCTTGACACACTTTACCAAGCTTGCTTGCTTTGTGTGTCACCATGAACATGCTAAGTGGATCAGTCGGGAGATTTTTACGTGCCTAATGACATAAAGGTTGTTAGTGTACCACACTTAAAGTATTTAAAACATAAAGAACACCCAAAATACAATAATAAACAATTTAAGATTTACCCTCTCATGCGCTTTCCTAGCAAAACTCTGCGTACCATTTGTATGGTTCAGAGCTTGTGCCTTCCGCGCAGACCCTGATTTTTCTGATGCAGCCTACCAATTAAATAAGAAAAATGCAAGTTAGAAGACACTCTAACAAATATCTGGAGTCCACGTCTCCAAGTTAAATGTTCAACAAAAATTTATTATCTAAGTGAAATCATTAAAATACATTGCAGAAAGAGATGACCAGCAAATTAACATACCTTGAACGCGACATCCGTGTTGAACAAGTCACACATGTATGTCCAGTCCTCCAAATTGCGAATTCTAGGGGATGGATGCAGCAAAGCTTCTTCATGACTATCAAACGAGCGATAATGCTTAGCCAACTCAGAGCGATATCTCACATAAGCCAACCTCATCTGCGTTCTAATAGTCTTTTCAGCGAAAGCATCATCAGGTACTAAGATATAGTAATCCTATGACAAAAAATAAATATGTTATACAATTACCATTGATTAAAAACATTCACGAAACTAAAAAAATAAATTGAAAGGTGAACTAAGTTTTACGTACCCTGACAAGTTTAGATACTCTTGCTATCTTTTCTTCAGGCATGTCTCTAAACAGACGCACAGTCAAAGGGAAGTTGTCACTCTGGCGCACCCACATACCTATTGCTAGAATACATTCAAGGGCGAATGTACCCACCAAGCCGTGCTGCGAAACTTCCACTTTCAGTTTATCCTCACCAATATCTCTGAGTGCAACATTAGGCAGAGTGGTAATACCCCTAGTATTCTCTGTGTAATAAACAAAAATCAGTAGAAACAGTGAGCAGTTAGTAGGAAATCAATTCTGAAAGAAATAGAGTTAAGTTAAAAAATTACTTTTACGAAGTGGTTGTGAAGAATCAGCATCCTGAGGAGAATTAGTGGCTTCTTGCGAACAACCACGATGGTCTACTTCTGGTGAAACATGGACAGGTTCAGCCACCTCATGAGCTTTATGTGGACGACTCAACCGAGGACTCATACGAGGTGTCGATTCAAGTTGACTACGAGCCAACAGAGTTTTTCTTCGAGGACTCCTGATCGGGGTTGACTCAAGTTCTTTATAAGACTGCTGCGAATGTCGTCGAGGAGACACACGGGGATTGCTGCCCTGACCATGTGAGAGATTAGAAGCTGAAGCATACCGTTGGTTGAGGCGATTTCCAACTTCATCACACATTGGAGTAGGGAAGTGCCTAGAGACAGAATTTTGACTCCCATTGTTTTCAACATCATTACGTGGTGGATAGAGAGGTTGTCGCAAAATAGATCGTTGACTGCCACCCATTACAGGTTCAACATCCCATGACAATGACCGTTGTGCTTGTGTTGAGCTTTTCGCCTTTTCTGGAATGGGTGTTTCTAATGGGGGACTAATTGGTGGCTTTGTTCTCTTTAACGACCTTTGAGGAGTTGTTAAAGCTGCAGCAGATCGCTTTCTGGACTTTAATACATTTGTAGAAGTACCACCCTTCTCTGCAATAACCCGTAAACAAAACATTTAATACATGAAAAACAAATGAAATTCATAAATAAACAAAATTAGGGAGAGGAATATTGTTACCTTTTACAAATTTCATGTGAACCGACCCTCCTTGTCGAGTGACCCTCGCATCACTCATGTGAACCGGCCCCCTTTGTCGGGTTGTCATCGGATCAGTCCGGGGAACTTGCTTTACAAGAGCGCCTCTCATTCTAGCCATTTCTGGAAATGAAAAACCTGAACCGTTAGGTATGATAATTACAAGCAATTTGAATCGGAAGTCAAACCTTACTAAGAAATCAGACCTTACTAAGAAGTTAGATCTTTGTCAGATGTATTCATTTCATTTGTTTATTAAGTATTAACAGTGAGCAACAAACTTAGATGACAAATAAATGACAATGTATGTACACATAATGAGACAGTCTCACTGAAAAATAAAAAGTAAGATAATGCAAATAACGTCCATTACACATAATGAGACAGTCTCACTTTCACTCCCTAAGTAAGATAACAACGAATACAAATAAAGTTCACTGCACATAATGTACCCAGTTATATTACAGTACTAAGAGTTAGCAACTAACTTTAGTACAAAAGAATGACAATGAATGCAAACATTTATGAACATGACTAAACCAATTCTTCCACAAACAGTAACCAAAACATTCATCAAATATCAGAACCAAAAACAGAAACCTAAACCCACTAATTATAACTCAACAGTATCATGAAACAAGCAGTAATGAACAGGACTAATAGATTTTTTCAACAAACACTAACCAAAACATTCATCAAATATCAGAACCACAAACACTAACCTAAACCCACTAATTATAACTGAACAATATCATGAAATGAATCAGAAAATAAATAAATAATGAGAACAGGAACATCAGAGAGAGACCTTACCGAGTGAGGAGGTGTTCGTGATGCTGTTGAATGGAGTTCACGGTCGGCGGTGATGGTGGTGATGATGATGTTGAATTGGAACCCTATTTTCGTAAGAGGCGCCTCAAACTGATGGAGAGAGAAAAGCAAAAACCGAAAATGAAAGAGGAAAATTTGCTTAGGGTTTTGATAAGAAACAATTAACGGTATTGATGGTTCCTCATACGGATCGTCAAAATATTTTGATGGTCCAGATTAGATGTTGGATGGTCATACGGATTTTGTGTTTCTTACAATTTTGTGTTAGTGTGTTAGTTACCATTGTCGACATGTGTTAGTTACATGTTACTATAACGAAAATTTCTGATGTTTGTTACCATTGTGTACATGTGTTAGTTACCATTTTTGGAAAATAGGATTCATCAAAAATGTATTTTTTTTATCATTGTGTGTGTTAGCAATATAGTAAATATGGGATGTCGGTAAGAAACTAAGTCAACCATTGGAACAAACAGTAACTTTTTTGTTATGGATTATTAATGTCTTCTCAGGAAAAGCTATGATATTTTGAGTACAAGCACAACAAATTCAGAATTGGTATACAACATAAATTCGGTATGAATATATCACCAATATCTGATATTCATCGTATTGTTAATGAAGAAAATCATATTTCCTCAAATCAAAATGGCAAAACATTAATCAATCAAATATTGTTTTAGCCCTGAAGCGCTATACAAAAGCTTAGTAAAAAATCATTCGTTCCAGCACCCCTAACAAAGTAGTCTATTGTAACTAGTGTTCTTAGTTTGTCATTTGTTTATAAGTAATGATTTGATGATTTGGGTTGAACCCCAACAGATGTTCAATTAAAAGGAATTGAGATGTAGCTTAATTTCTTATATAAAGTTCAGCTTTATCTAATAACAAAAAATATATGATCATCTCAATATAAAGGAATTGCGACGAAAAGGTTCATGTCGCGTAGTTTAGAGTTAATGTTGCGACTCTTAAGTTTTTGCACACATGAGACATTCGATTTTGCTTGTCAGATAAGTTTAACGAGTTCGGGGTTCCGACCCGACTAAAGGTTTAAGGTTATTAAAACATATTTTGGAGTTCACGGTTCGGGGTACCGATAAAGATCCGACTTAAGAAAGAAGGTTATTCATGGTACAGATTTAAGGGTTAAAGGTTCAGAGTTCATTTTATAAAATACACATGTTACCCCATACATTAGAAAATAAATTGTGGACTAAATGATTTATAACACATGTAAACTCTTAAAGATTTTCATTGATGGAAAGTAACACACAATCAGGGTTCCACTGAAACAGGGTTCCACTTAAAACATAAAAAACAAAGGGTTCCACTAAAACACATGAAAACAGGGTTCAACTAAAACAGGGTTCAACTAAAACAGGGTTCCACAAACACATGAAAACAGGGTTCAACTAAAACAGGGTTCCACTAACAACAGGGTTCAACTAAAACAGGTTTCAACTAAAACAGGGTTCCACTAACAACAGGGTTCCACACAGGGTTCCACAAACACATGATAACAGGGTTCCACTCTGAAACATTAAAAACAGGGTTCCCCGACAATTTTAATTAAACACAGGGTTCCATTGATGGATCCACATTGACTTCACTAACTTTAAAGTGTCCAAGTTGCAGACAGAAAACCCAAACATTAACCGCACATTAAATCTCATCAACTTCTCTTCCCGACGCTTTATACACCATCGGTACAGAAATCAATTGGACTTTGATTAAACCGTGTCTCTTAAACCGTGTTCAGGTACAAGAATCAGTTGGAGTTCTGAAATCAGTTGGACTCTGATTGGTACAGAAATCAGTTGGAGTTCTCTTACAACTTCTCTTACTGACGCTTTCTCTTAATTACCTTACGTTCCACAGATTCTGATGTTTCTCCACCATCGGTAGGTTTTTTAGTTTTGTGGTATTTGATCAAATTCTGTGTACTTCGATTAATTTGCTAAAAGAGGGGTTTTTTTTTGGTTTGAAATTGGGGATTTAGAAAGTAGGTTTTGGGTGTTGCATATTATGTTTTGGTATGAAATTGGGGATTTAGGAATTAGGTTTTGGTTTGATATTGGGGATTTAGGAATTACTCTGATTTTGAGAATCACATGTAATCAATGTTTGATGTTGAACTCCTAGATTTTGTCCTGGTTTATTCAATAGTATAGTGGGTTGTAAGTATTAATTAGATTGCAGTTTTATTCCAGAAGTAGTGTTAGTGGTGTCCTAATGATTTCATGATCCAGCACTTGAATATTTGTTTTTGTGTTCACAATGATGAGATTGAGTGTTTAGATTCCAAATGTTATGGTATTTTCGGATGTTTGTTATTCTTGTTACCCATCTTGCAGCTCAATATTAGTCACCATTAAACAGTCTTGCATCTGTGTTTGTTGAGCCCGCAATTGCAAGATCTTCTTCCTGTCATAATGCATTAAGAGTCCATGTAGCTCAGTTGATGGTTTGTTATGTTAACAGTACTAAAATGCTTAACAATTTTAGTAATTGTGCTTGTTCGATACAGATATTATAGCATCGATGGATAAGAGTTGGATTAAAAAGCATAGGAAAGAGGAGGCGTTCCGCGAGGGAGTCATAAAATTCCTAGAATTTGCGTTTGAGCATGTACAACCTGGGATGGAATCAATTCTTTGTCCGTGTGTCAACTGCAGTAACAATTTATACCGTTCTCGAGATGACGTCCATGTACATATATTGCGTCAGGGGTTCACTCAAGGATATACTAACTGGATATATCATGGGGAGGCAGAGGTTAGGGAACCTTTGGGTACTAGTAGAACAGTTGAAGATAACTTGCCGGAAAACGACGATTGGGATGAGTTGCTAGGTGGTATAGGAGCAACTTCGAACTCCGATGCTGCAGAGTTTTACCGGTTATTGGAGGAGGCAGAGGTACCCCTTTATCCACATTGTAAGAACTATTCAAGGTTATCATTTACTGTGCACATACTTCGTATTAAGACCCGTGGTGGATTGGCTAACAAATGGTTTGACGAGCTGTTGATTCTTCTGATCAAGGCATTTCCAACTGCCCTAATACCAAAGAACTGTTTTGAGGCTCTAAAAACCATAAGGGACTTGGGTCTTACCTACCAAAAGATTGATGCTTGCCCAAACGATTGCATATTGTTTAGGAAAGACTATTCACTGTTGGATAAGTGCCCGGTGTGTGATACTGCCAGATGGAAAAATGATGGGTTGCTGGTAGACGATGAGTCATTTATTAGTGCGACAAGAAAACCTAATAAGAAACTTGCTGAAAAGATAGTACGGTATTTTCCTTTAAAGGCCAGAATTAAGAGGTGGTTTATGTGTCCTAAGACCGCTTCTCAAATGATATGGCATGAAAAGGAACGTATTGATGATGGAATTTTGAGGCACCCGGCCGATTCAGAAAACTGGAAGACCTTTGATAAGATGCACCCAATTTTTGCATCCGAGGCTCGCAATCTTAGACTTACATTAGCAACTGACGGGATGAATCCTTTTGGAAATATGACAAATCCTCATAGTACATGGCCAGTTGTTTTAATCAACAACAACTTCCCACCATGGTTGTGTATGAAAGATTCCAATTTCCTTTTGTCTATGATAATTTCAGGACCCAAGTCACCAGGAAATGATATTGATGTGTATCTGGAATTATTAATAGAGGAGTTGAAGGATTTATGGGAGTCTGGTATTCTTACTTATGATGCTTCAAAGAAAGATTTCTTTGTATGTCGTGCAGCATTATTGGGTACTATTAGCGATTTCCCTACCCTAGCCATGCTTTCTGGATGGAGTACCAAGGGGCAATATGCATGTCCGTGCTGCAATAGTGACACATGTTCACTTCGGTTAAGCAACGGAGGTAACTGCTAAACTTGTACTTTTTTTTGCTTGCTTTCCTTTTATGCCAAACTCTTATAATTTTGTCGAAATTTGATATTTAGGTAAGTGGTGTTACATGTTTCACCGCCGTTTCTTGCCAATGGATCATAAATGGCGCAATCACAGGGCGGCCTTCAATGGAGAAAAAGAGAATCGCCAACCACCAAAGCTATTAAAGGGGGCTGAAATACTTGAGCAATTGAATCAGTTAGAGCAAGTTGAGTTTGGTAAGAATGGCAATCAACAAAAGATATTAGAAAAGATACCCTTTGATCACAATTGGAAGAAGATAAGCATTTTCCAGCTGGAATTACCTTACGTGAGCTCGATTTTATTGTTCCATAGTCTTGATGTGATGCATATCGAGAAGAATGTTTGTGACATTCTGATGGGGACTATATTGAAGGTCAATGGGAAGACAAAAGACAATATAAAAGCCCGATTTGACCTACAGAGGCTGGGTATACGGAAGGACTTATGGGCGACGAGAATAGGGGATAAATATAAGGTGCCAAACGCCTCATACGTGATGTCGAATACTGAGAAGGATTCATTTTGTAGACTTTTGAAGGATATTAAGGTTCCAGACGGGTATGCATCTAACATTTCTCGTTGTGTGAACCTTAAGAGCGGAGGCTTATAGGTCTAAAAAGTCACGATTGCCATATTCTATTGGAACATTTGTTGCCGATAGCAATTCGTGGAAATTTGCCAGATGATGTGTGTGAAGCAGTGACTGAGTTATGTTTGTTTTTCAAAGTCTTGTGTGCTACGGTCCTTAATATGGCTGATTTAGAGGCACTGCAAGACAGTATTGCAATCACATTGTGCAAGTTAGAAAGGATATTCCCCCCATCTTTTTTTGTCGTGATGATGCACTTGCCGATTCATCTACCAGAACAAGCAAAGGTTGGTGGTCCAGTTCAGTATCGTTGGATGTATCCGATTGAGAGGTAAGATTTATCATTGTCATTTTCCTTAGAAACTTTACCTTATTTCTGAACACATATATACTAGTCGCAGTTGTAATTCTGTGATCTGTGTATGTTTGTGAACACATACAGTTCTCTCTATGCTATGTATCAGGTACTTGCGGAAGTTAAAGAGATATGTGCGGAATAAAGCCCATCCCGAAGGCTCGATGGCGGAAGGGAAAATAATAGAAGAAGCTCTCGTTTTTGTTGAGCGCCATTTGAATAGTGTACCTACGCAGTTTAATCAACTTAGTAGAAACGAGGATAACACTCGATATGAATCAGCAGTTAATAAGTTATCTGTTTTTAGACAAGCCGGTGTATTTCAAGGTAAGAAGCATGTGGCGTCAATTTCAAAGGAAGATTTCCACAAAATGAAATTCGTTGTTCTCAAGAATTGTGTTGAAGTGCACCAATATGAGGAGTACGTGTTTTCTACTTCCTATTTTTCCTTATGTACAGTTCTAAAAATCCTACAATCTGAGAATGTTCTCATGCACATGTGATTTGAATAATTTTGTTACGACATTATATACAGTGAACATAAATCTCTGCTCGAAGGAACTAGAAACGCACATAAAAAACACACTGAAGATTTCCTAGATGGTTTGAGCGGAAAGTGAGTCTCAGTTCAATACTATTAACAAGTTTATTTCGCTACACAATCAAATTTCTGATTTTGGTGAGATTTTTTTTGTAATGAACAGATTACCCAACTGCACAAAGCGACCGGTCAGGTGTATGAAGAACTATTATCATTGGCTGGAGGTCCTTGTCAAGAAGCTTTGGCTTTCAACATTTACACAGTCAACGGGTACCGCTTTCATACAAAAAGTTGGGAGCATCGAAGAGCTATACAAAACGCTGGAGTATGTGTAACCATCGAGAAGGATTATTTTGGAGTGCTAACAGATATTGTAGAGCTGAGGTATGTGGGTAGCTTCCGTGTTGTTCTTTTCAAATGTGAATGGCGGGATGTAGATAGTGATAGGGGATGCAGGAAAGATTATAATGGGGTTGTTACGGCTGTTAATAAAACCATAAGTTGTTGGCAAGATGAACCATATGTGTTACCATCTCAAGTATCACAGGTAATGTATGTGAACAAAGAAAAAGGGTCCCAATGGCAAACCGTGATAAAACAAAAACCGCAGAACTATTATGATATGCCGGTGCGTGATATTAATACAGATATGAGTCCGAGTGAAGCAGCCCAGGATTTGTACTCGACTTATTCAATGGAAGATGTCCAACGTGAACCGCAGCAGGATGATGATGATAATTTTCGTTGGGGTAGGACTGATGTTCCTGATGAAACCATCAATTATGTTGCGCCAGAACAAGGTCGTGCGTCTGTTGTCGATCTAGAGGAGGCTGATATTGATAGTGTGTATACTACTAGTGATGACGATGATTTGATGGAATTTGAAGAGTCTAACGACGAGATGGACTGTGATTAACACATCAGAATGCAACCTTCGTAAACCCTAAGGTACCAAAATTTTGCATTTCCTACAATTTTCCATATTTTTCTCATTTTTAGCACAAACACAGCCCACTAGAGTTCAATGAATATGCTGCTTATGATCTGAAACAAGTATTGCTTGGGTTGAGGTGTATGTAAACTGATTTAGTCAATTCTGATGGCGATGGTATTCATGAACTCATTTGCGTATCTGCATGGTGATATTGTGCAGGTTAGCATCAGGTTTGTTGTTGGAGTCAAGTATGAAGAGAAGGATGCCTTTATGGAAACGAAGGAGTAGGAATGGTTTTCCAGATTTTGGGCGAGGAATGTGGGCGTGGATTTTATTTGGTGGATTTTGGTTGTCAATCCGTCATGTTCTGTTGATCTTTTTCAAAGTTGTGTTTGTGTAGTTGTAATTAGGAAAGCAGTTGTTGATGGGAAGGTAATGATATATAAATATAAATCTATTATATTTGGGCACGGACAATTGGAGTTTATCTTTTCTTTTGTGTTCATTGCTGATCCAAATTTAGAACGCTCGGGTCTACACTTAGTCATCAGGTATTATAATCATGATATAAAACACATGTCTGTCAAAATCAGTACAACGATGGATGCATTCAAATTTATATTGTCCATTGAGATTTTCTAATTTTATTTTCTTCATTGCAGGGCATGTTCTTAGTGTTGCATGGAGTTCTGATGCTAAGTCAATATTTTCAGGGAGTAGTCATGGGTATGTTAAATTTATACTTTCAAGCTTCTGTGGAAGTTGATTCTCTAACCTCGACAATGTTTTCACTACTGATAGTTCATAACTGGCACCTTGCAATATATACTGCAGAAATGGAGGTATCTCATCTCCTTTCCTTTTTCTTCCATGTAGAGTGAAAAATAAACTCGTTACAATTCCCCAGGTTTTGGTTTGTTATGTACGCTCTTGTTATGTTTACTAATACCACATAGGTGCTGTTGTACAAAAATTATCGGAAGAAGCAGTGAGAATTGTCTACAGAAGCAGAAAAAAGCTCAATGATAAATGATAAGTTCTCTGCCTAAAAGACACTCTTCATCATTACCTAGAGCCCCATTTGTACTTAGACTTGATTCATGCTAATAGCCAGTGTAGCTATATCTTTTAATAAGTTGATTTGCATTGTAACTTTCTTATGGCACCCTTTCCATCCAACGGCAGAAGTCACAACTTCTTCTACTACGTATCCAAAAGAAGAAGAGCTGGAGATGCAAGCTTTATGTACTTACACCATTTCAAGCCTACAAGGTATATTATACCCTTCGGGTTCTGTTTGTGTTAGTTCCTTAACTTTAGGATTCAAGTTATCATCTTGATTTTTACTTCATAGCTTATTTTTCCTAAATACGTTCAGTGGTTCTAGACCAGTATTCAGACACATAGCCGAGCCTCAGACTTTGTTATGATTTGGTCAACAGTCCCATTAAGCTGCACATTACTTCGTCAAAATCTGCTTTCAATGCATCTGACGTCAATTATAAACTAAGTGTAGGCTAACAATGTATAATGCTCTAAAGATCTGTGATATTTGGGGTCATTGATGTTTCTGTAGTTGATCTAGGTGTTTTGTAGCCATAGATTGGAAATGGCGGCAGTGGGAAACCAGCAACTACTAAAAGAACTCCCTAAAGTTGCAAATGCATGTTATGGATAGTGGTTCACCACACCTAGCATGGTAAGTAGGAACCTGTCATTGATGAAATACCCCTGTCAATATGCAACTAACCTCTTCACATTTCCTAAATGCAGGCATGGAAAAATTGAAGAGAAGGTACACCCTTGGAGCTGATGTATACATATTGGATTGTTATGTGTGCAAGATAAAATCGAAGATAGACCCACCATGTATTCTGTTGTTTTGATGCTCATTAGCTACTCAATCACTCCAGCATCTCCTTCACAACCTGCATTTTTTGCAGGAAACCATAACAATGATTGAGTATGCTCAACCCTGTACAACATTCTAATTAGAGCAGTTCAAAATCATATTTGGCAAACAACATTTCTGTTAACGTTGGTCTAAAATTGCCGTTGCTTGTATAGATTTGTGTGAAGATGATTCCACACATATTCTTTTGCCTACGAATTGTTAACTTAAAATTCATTTGCGTTTGGATTTTATACGAAAAATGGTACTAAAATTTCAATATAATATCATTCTAACCATGTAAATGGATCCTTATAACTTCTCTTCTCATGGATGATTGTAAATGTTAAATTTGTAATTGTTGTAGTTACAAGGTTCAACAATTCATTCTTAGTAATTCGAAAATGTCAGGTAAGTTGTCAACTATAGGATTTGTGCCGCAATGGGAGCGTGTTTGACTCTAGATTAGAAGGTTGTGTGTTCGATTCACGTCAAGTCCATATTATTTTCTTTTGTTTTTTTCCTCTTTATTCATCCTGAAACCAAAAGCAACAATAATATGCAAGCTTTGGTGTTCAACTCACAAAAGCAACAAAGGATGAAAACAACTCTTCTAACACTATTGGATTAATATTAAGATCTTAAATTTCTACTTCAAAAATTGATTTCTTTTTTAAAATGGTGGCGGTGGCTTAAACTTGGTTGATGACCCCTGTTTGAGCAGGCAATTAATTTTCTGTTGCTACGACTATGTGGCTCAAAGTAAGGAGCTACATGACCACTATTTTAGATGTTACATACTACTTGGAAAAAGGATATAACAATCAAACATATTTGGTCGTGGCTCAAATTTAGTTGCTGGGAGAAGTTTGGGTAACCAATTTATTTAGTTGTTGCTACAAGTCGGTGCCTCAAAATGACTAGCTACATGATCAACTTTTAGATGCTATAAATTACTTGAAAAACGGATCTAGCAATTATATATATTTGGTTGTGGCTCAAATTTAGTTGCTGAGAGAGTTTTGAGCAACCAATTTATTTCTTTGTTGCTACTGCTCGGTGCCTCAAAGTACATAGCTACATACCACTTTCTTAGTTGCTTTAAATTACTTGAACAAAAGATCTAGCAATTAGACATATCTGGTTGTGGCTCAAACTTACTTGCTGAGAGAGGTTTGAGAAACCAATTTATTTTGTGGTTGCTACAAGTCGGTGCCTCAAACTGAATAGCTGCATGATCAACTTTTATCTACTATAAATTACTTGAATAACGGATCTAGCATTTAAACATATTTGGTTGTGGCTCAAACGTAGTTGCTGAGAGAGGTTTGACCAACCACTTCTTTCTCTTGTTGCTACAAGGCGGTGCCTCAAAGTAAATACCTACATTATCACTATTTTAGTTGCTATAAATTACTTGAACAAAGGATATAGCGATTAAGTATATATTTTCGTTGCTAAATATTAGTGGACATATATTTATTGCCACCAATATTTGTGGCAGTTGCAATTTTAGACGCTGAAAGGTTTTAAGCGACTAGTTTTCCGCGCTCTTGCTAAGTTTTTAGACGCTTAAGCCAGTTTTTCTTGTAGTGATTAGTGTTAAATTCCAAGCACCTGTTCATGCATATCTTTTTTACTTTTACATGAGACCGAATTAGTCTGTTACTAATTCTTTCATATTTAGCAACAAACGTTATCTTAGACAACCGCCCAACTACAGCCGCTACCTTATACAAACGCCTGGTCAAATTTACTCGTGCACCCGCTGCGTTTGAGGCAGACCAAAGAGTAAAAATTTTACTTTTTGGTCGTTTGATATGCTCTGCCCACTGTGGACGCTCTTAGAGATTGGAAATCCATAAACAATCTCTACATATTGGTAATTCGGAAACAATCTATATTAAGGTTTGTTGGTTTGGTTAATATCAAGGTTTGTCTGCAAGTAGGAGACAGAACTATATTAGGAAACGCAAGGAATGAACGTCCGTTGATTTATCTCTCGATCGTACGTGCCGATAAGGAAAGCAACCAATTTTTGGTCAGTGGTCAATTAGGAAACCGACCAATATACAGACCATGACATTTACAGATGGGTCATGAAAGAGGTCACAAATTTACTGGGCCAAGGTATAATCATAGACGTAGGTCAATCTTGAGAAGACAAAGCCGATCGTCCGATATCTTTTCCGGACGATCTCGTACGTCCTTTGTTTTATCATAAAACAGACGCCACTTTTTTTTATATTATAGATTTTTATAATATAGATAACAAGATTGTTTTCTATTAGACACAACGGCTGGAATACATTCATGACTTACAACTAGGCGCTAGGATCTTCCTGCCCCCGTATTTGAAATATATATATATATATAGATCCAACGATGACATATATCTTATTCTTTTGGTCCCCACTCACAACGTTAATGAACCAACCTTTAATATTATCACGTAAACCCCACTGCGTATTATCTCATAAAGGAACTTCAATCAATTCAATCGTGAGTTCGTAAATAAAAATTTGATCGTGCAAAAATCATACACCATATCAATGCTTCAAAAAAAAATACAACATAACTTCCATCGATTAATGTGCATATATAATCTCAATTCTCATTCCCAGTTGCTCATTATTAGTTCTCTCTACAAATTTCGGACACCATGTACTCTTCCCTTTAATCTTCTTTGTTTTTGGAATTGTGTTCATATTTAGTTTATATATTTATTTTAGTTCTTTATTCTAAGGTTTAAAGGTGTTTATGCAGTAAAAGGTGCTTCAATGAGATTTATGCAGTTTATTAGGGTTTTGTTTCGATTTAAAAATTCAGAAATTTTGGACAAAATTCGTATGGTAACTTTATAGAATCAATCTGATGTTAAATTTTGGGGTTTTGATAAATCCCTCAAAATTTGATTTTATTATATATATTTTTTTCTATGTTTCTTTAAGGTTGTCTGTCTGAAAACCCCCTTATTGTTTTCTTTTTCTTCAATTGATTTTTATATGCATGTTTGATTGTTAGGATAAGAAAAATAAGTCCATCTGAAGATGTTGATTTTGGTAGTATTGACAGCCATGCTGCTTATTTTGAAAAAAAAATTCTTCTTTGTCGTATCTAGGCCTGGGAATCCTTTTTGTAAGTACTATATATATATAATTGTTATGTTTTATATAATTGATGGCACCAGGTTTTTAAGAGGAACCCCACTCAAATGGTTTTACCACGCTCATATCCAGAGTCAGAAGTTCACGTTGTTTATTTCGGCAACCCGTATAGGTAAGCCATCCGGAATAGCTTTAGTGGAACCTCCTTTGGATTTGTTTCCTTTATTGATTTTGACAGGATACCTTCTTTTGTTGAAGTTTTAAGTAAGCTAATTACTCGATGGGTATTCACAACAAATAATTATATAGAGAAGAATGGTTGTTTGTCAGTCGTAGCCGAGAAGAAACATGGTAAGATGTTGTGGCTATGATGAACTGAGTCCAGGAATTGGGGAATGGGAAGATGGTGTTTGCTTGAATTTGATTTGAAGGAAGAAAAATCAGTGAGAATTTATTTTAAGAGATGTTTTGGTGTTGTCGTGAAGCTAGGAAGTGATTTTCGACTACTGTTGACAGTAAGAAGAAAATGGTTTTCTAGCAAACAATGGGTGAGACGACCCAGATTTGGTTGTGGCACTGTCTGTTATTGAGAGATGGATTTTTGTTGGTTCTTGGATGTAAAGTGAAGAAATAGTGAAGAAATGGAGACTGATGATGACGAGTTTCTCTTGGAGTGAGTCTGTGATGCTGTCGCGAGAAAAAAAAAAGGAATAATATGATGCTTGTAGCAATGGTTTTGGTAGTCACGGATTTTTTTGGTCTGCAGTCCCTTATCTTTGTTAGTACCGATCCCACCAAACCATTGTGTCTTTTTATTTCAAGATTTTTATCTTCGTTTTATTTGTTTATTCCATCTGATATGCTATTCTTTGGTTCTGTGACTTTCAGTTAAACAGAGCAAAAAAAGATCAAAACTCTTTTGGATATCAACCATGGCACCATTAACCTCAGTAATCTTGGGAAGTCTCCATATCTCACCCATGCAGACATACATGTGGTTTAAGCGGTAAGAGTTTCTAATTCATGAGTTAATTATAATTGGAACTCATACTTAGCATATTTCCAAATCAATCTTAGTGGATTCACCATTCAAGTCTTAGTGACACAATCTACTTAAAGACCCTCAAGTCAGATTGTAAATCTCTATGGCGTGGCCATAACATCTATTAGAGTTGCAAACTAAAATGAATTATGTGAATCTTTATCTGAATGAGTGTTTATACAAATCAGATTCAGATAAACTGAGCCATGGCGAGTGAAATGATACCTAATTGTTTGTACCCTAAATTCGGAAGAATTAAGTGTTCGCACATAAGGTTCTGATATTTGCTCTTGACAGATGGGGGGAATTGAAAAAAGGATTGAACCCATCAGTGTTCGCACATAAGGTTCTGATATTTGCTCTTGACAGATGGGGGGAATTGAAAAAAGGATTGAACCCATCATCTTACTCTGATTTGGCATTTGGTTCAATTCATCTTATAACAACCATTAAAACTGGAATCATCACAGGCATCATTGCTCTTGTTGTAAGGCGAGCTCTACTTCGACTAATTATTACATTTCTTAAATTGGATCACCTAGCTGGATTTAGTTTTTGCTTACTTATTCATCTCTCAGTCAGAAAAATCGTCTAATTGAGGATTCGGTAGGATAAAAATGTTTAGTTAGGTTTTGTTAATGGGAAACACATATATTATGTAGGAAGGAATATCAGTACGGAGAAGTTTTGCTATGTTCAAAAACTACAACATTGTCGGAAACAAAGAAATGATTGCTTTCGGGATGATGAACATTCCTGGCTCTTGCACTTATTGATACTTAACTACATGTTAGTTTATACACCTTGGCCCAAGTGTTTTTAACCAGATAAATGATTGCTTTCAGCAATTCATTTTAGTTCTTATTTTTTCTCCTTGTTCAAAGACAACAGATGTTGATAATGAACATAATTTCAGGTCTATTTTCGAGATCGGCTGTAAATTATAATACTGGATGCAAAACAACAGTTTCAAACATCGTAATAGCAACAACGTTATATCAGATTTGGGTGTTGAGGTAAGACCCATTATTTATGACAGAATGAAGACTCATGTAACTTATACAATGTTACTTAGTAGCTTTAGAACTATTTTTGCCTGACGAATATACGACGGATGAGCCTAAGGTAGTGACAGTATAACATTTATATGGTGTTTGGTTCAGGTAATTGGGAGCCCATGAATTGGATTCCAAGGAAATAGGCCCAATTCCTTCCAACCAAACAGTCCATCCAAAGTTGGAATCCAATTCTTAGGGAATCCAATTCCCTTGGAATCCAATTTTTAGGGAATCTGATTCTTAAAAATCTAAAATATGATTCTTAATAATCAAATTCTAAAAATTGGATTACCCTGTAATCCAATTCTAGGAACCCAATAACTTAAAGCAAACGCCCTAATAATATAAACTTTTTTCAATATCTGGAATGGTGAACATATTTATCATGCGCGTGACTTTAAACTTTATATTTACGTCATTTGCATTTGTCTTAAATATAACTTCAAAGCCCAAAACTATAATAACTTCATTAATTTGCTTGAAAAACCTGTATTATCTTACATAGAACACTGAAGCTTAGATCTGTCTTAGCTGCATTAATTTGCTTAAATATATCTTTATATCTTCGTTAGTGGAGCCAAGGTTTACTAATGGAACTTTAAACCTTGAAAAGGATATAATGAACATATAACTAATAGAGAGATGCAGGAACCATAAGTAGGCTATGAAGCTATTCAGGCAGATGGGGAGACCAATGACCATTAAAGATGTTGCAAGAAGGTTATGGAAGTTATTTCAACCAATTTTGTCGACTAATGGGAAGACATGAACATAACTGTGCACTACAAGTTTCTGTTAACTAATGTCTTCTTTTACTTGAAGTACACGTGTAAATGATCAAAAAATAGAATTGTGGATGGACTAGCTAATTTATCCAAAAACCTACAAACCTCTAATATTCTTGCAAGTCGACTGCAAAGTATTTTTTGTATGAAGATATTCAGGAGTTCACTTTTGTATTAAATTTTAGGTAACATCACCATTGTCCCCCAAAGAATCTGAATGTAACAAATCTTGCCTTTTCAAATTTGGGATACAAGTACGACGGATTTTAATATAAATTTGAAATTTTAATGCTATTTGTTGAGCAGTTTTCTTCCTTTAGGTGTTGGTTGGTTCAGGGGATGTTGTCAAACTCGCCTTTGGACGATGCTAACACAGAAAGATTAACGAGGTGAGTGAAAAGAATTAAATATACTTTGTAGCAATTTTAACTGTTTGTACTTGTGAATTTAAGTCGAAACTTTCTTTCCCTGATTGTTATATAGTTTACCAAACGACTACTACTCAGTATTTAGGGCACCACTCTTTATAGATAAATCTAAACTAAAAACATTTGACATCATTATAGATAAAATAGGACAAAAAGTACAAAGTTGGTAAAGCAAGAATCTTGCTCAGGTAATTAAATTAGTTCTCAATAAAACAGTTCCAGGTTCTTTACCAATCTATCAAATGGGTTGTTTCATCCTATCAAAAAAAAATAACATAAAAGAATAAATGCTATAAGTGTGACTTCTGGTGGGGAAAATATGTAAACAGTAAAGAATAAATTAGTTGTATAACCCATAAAATCTTATTTGTGGGTCTAGAAGACAAGTAAAATTAGATACTATTCTAACATCCAAGAATCTTTAATATATATTCCTAATATCCAAAAGTGGGTATTCTACCCAAATTGTATAACTAAATTTTATATTAGATCACTAAAATACCTTGTTTGTTTGTTTGAAATAGTAAAAAAAAATTAATTGTATTTCCTATAAGTAGAACCAATGTTTAATACCTATGCATAAGTTGTACTTGTACTATTTGGAAAACTTCCATAAACGAATCAACAATGGTAAAAACACACAACTAATCCTAATTCAATAATCTTTTTAATTTGTTAGTTAACTACAAAGTCATCGTCTCTCAGTTGGATGAATGTTGTTCGATGTTTTCGTAGAACAAAACAAGTTTTAATTGTTAGATATTAATTGCAATAATCCTTTGTTACAGTAGTGTCTCAAGCATTTTTTAACAAATATACCTATATGATCAACATCATCATGCGTGATCGACCAAAAAAACACAGAGATAACTACGTCTCTATCATCTCTAACTAAAGTTACGTTGTAGAGTTCATGATACACAAGATGACAAATGAAAAAAAGATAATCAAATGTTAAAATTTAAACAATATACACCATTGCTTCAGTGGTATTAGCATTTCACCTTAGAATTGATTTTGAAGAACCAGGCATAGGTTTTGCAACAGGCCTAACTACACGACTTCTCTTGGGCTTTGTGTAATTTATAGATGAGAAAGAATATACAAGTGCAATCAACATTGTTGGATAGATAAAAACGGATGTTGTAGGATCTGTGTTCACTGTTTTCCCAAGGATTCCTTCCTCAACAAGAGTCAAGACCCCAAATCACAAGGAGTGTTCAAAACATGCTCATCCATCCTGATTTCAAGAGACCTACAAGAGCTTCTGCCATAGAGAAGTAGCTTCATGTAAGAACCTACATTAGAAAATCAAAGGAAATTATAGTAATATTGTGCAGAGAAAATGTCATAACATATCGGCTATCGCAGAAGCAATTAATTCTAAACTCGGTAAATTGTAAGTAGGATAAATTGCACTAGCCAGCCCCTTGTCTATTTATATGACTCCTTAGAGGCCTAGGCCAAAATTTAGCAAATGAAAGTTTGCATGATAACTGACGATAAGGACTATGTTTCTATTGTGTCTATCAATTTTTGAGTGCAACCAACGAAGCCGTTTCTCTTTGTCCAACAAATTTGAAGGAGTTAAACCCGTATTATAATTAAGAAATATTACAACAACTGACCTACAAATTTGTCATTATAGCAATTTAAGAAGTAAACAAAAGCCTACTACTAATAGGCATTGCAAGGAATGCCATATTTTTGACCTCAATCAGTATTCAAGACAGAAAACAGAATATTAGCCACCTTAACATTTGGTTTACAACTTTACGTGACCACTCTGACTCTTCCAAAAACCTAGTTCATGGAAGACAAAATTGCTAAATTAAATATAACAAATATGGCATTTTGGATTTTATTCCAATTTATAGAAACACATGATCATACAACTAAAACTATGATAAAACAGGATGAAATCAGTTTCAACCCAATCAACAACAGGATGAAACAGGATGAAACTAGTTTCATCCTGATTTAAACATGGGTGAAATCAAATTCAGGATGAAACTAGTTTTATCCTATTTTAAACACGGGTGAAACCAATTTCATCCTAGCTTAAACATAGGTAAACCAAAATTAACCTAATCTAACACATGATGAAACCAGTTTCAACCTGGTTTAAACATGCTACAACCATAAAAAAGACATAAAAATGAGAGAAATATTTGCTTAATTTTCAGCTACAAAAATTAGTAGTCTTTTTAATTGCATAACATTACATACCGACTGCCAAGCAGAGGAGGGCTTATATGAACCAACTAATTATTAGCCAAGCATTGGTCAAAATGAATAAACATTTTTTATGGATGGGGATGCAAAAGTGCAGCCAGATCAGAAAAACCAAGTCGGTGAAATTGTATTGTGTGATTGCACTATGTAAAGAGCACCCACGCTCTTATGAATAGACAATCAACCAAACAACGCTTACATTATGATATCAAACTCAAAAGTTTATGGGAATGTGGAACAAATTTGGTAATCAAAACAAAAAAAACATGAATATAAAAAATAAAACAATTTAAACAGGATTAAACAGGATTAAACCAGTTTCAACCGATCTAAAACAGAACGAAACCAGTTTCATCCTAGTTTAAACATGGGTAAACCAAATTCAACCTAATTTAAATATGATGAAATCAGTTTCGTCTTAGTTTAAACATGGGTAAACCAAATTCAACCCAATTTAAAGCATGATGAAATCAGTTTCATCTTAGTTAAAACATGGATGAAAGGAAATTCAACTCAATCTAAGCCATATGTAGCTAGACTAAGATGAAAACAAAATAAACATCAACCAATTTTTGATTCAATCATCAAACTAGTGTGTATGCAAGTGTATTCACAACTAGAATTATATCAAACCAAACCAATTCAACCAATTTTAAACTAGATTTTATAAGGTCAATGTATGTTGTTCATAAAATTTAATCAAAAAGAGAATTAAGGTAAAGAAACTTACGTGTTTTATGATTATCAAGAGTCATGTTGATGATTCAAAACCTAATTCATCTTCTTGTTCTTATGAAATGATGAAATTGAAAATTTATAATGAAATTATGGAATTAGAAATCCTTAATGGTGGTGGAGTTTTATGTTAGTGGTGGAGAAATTGAAGGTGCCGATGGTGGAGAAAATGGAGTTTATAGTTTTTTGCTGGTGTACAAAGATAATATGGTGAAGATGTGGAAAAAAATGGAGTTTGTAGCTTTTTTTGTTTGGTTGGGAGAAAGATGATGGTGGAGAGGACGGAGAAATAGAGGAGATAGGTGAAGAAAGAAAAACAGGATATAATAATCAGTTTAATGTTTAATTTTTTTCAGTCCATTTCACCCGGGGCAATAGTTTACCCGTCCATTTCAACCAAGTTTTAAAGGTTTCTGGGCAAAGGTTTATATCTAAAGGCCTATGACTTTCTTTGTAAACCAGTTTTAATGGGTGGACTTGGCTTCAAAGAAGCAAATAAACTAAACAGAGCCATGATAGCAAAACTAGCTTGGATATTATTATCACAACCAGACTCTATATGGCTATTTACTTAAATCTAAATATTTCCATAATTGCTCTGTCTTTCACACACAAAAATATTACAATGAATCATGGATTTGGAAATGCATATTGTTGGGAGTATCTTTAATTCATAGACATAGTTGGTGGGAGGTTGGAGATGGCCTCATGATCAACATTTGAGTAGATACTTGGATCCCAGGCATGGAGGCAAGTATGTCTTCATATTATGGAGGAAACGAAAACTTATTAACACTTGTGGTTGAGTTAATAAACACACTCAATAAGAAGTGGAACTATGACAAAGTTAGAAACAACTATACTACTAGAATAGTTGATGCCATTCTGGGCATTAAACTCTTCACAGATAAGGAATGAAACTTTAAAAAAAAAAAATTAAGATAGCTTTTAACTAGTAATGGAGAAGTCACTGTTAAATCATTATACAATAATCTACAAAACAATGCATCTGTCTATCCCACAAATACTGCAGAAAACTTTTGGAAATCGGATATTTCACAAATAATCAAATATTTTGTCTGGAAATATGTTCAGAATGTCTTGCCAGTTAGACAAAAGTTAGGGGAGTTTCTTAATGACATTGAAACTCACTGTGTCTTTTGTAATCATCATGAAGAATTCATTAAGAATATATTTTTTGAATATCATTATGCAAGATCTGTTTGGATGCTACCTCCTTATGCAGGGTTAAATATGGGTAAACTCATTGACATATATAATAACTGGATTGCAGGACCCAGTGATATTGAGATAACAAAGGTGGTGACAACAAAGTGTTGGCTAATCTGGAAAGAAAGATGCTTGAGAATTTTCCAAGAAAAATCAACCTCAAGCTTGCAAACTTCTTTAACAATAGAAAAGCATATGGAGTTTTGGTCTATCAAAATGTTGGATGAACAACACAATAAACATCTTAACATACAAAACTTAGAAAAGGGCTGGAGAACACCTCAAAGAAACAACTTTAAACTAAATTTTGATGCTTTTTAGATAGAGGACAAACTTAAAAATCAGGTTATGGACTAATATTTTGAAATTATGCAGGTGAAGATATCACAACTAGATCTGGGTCCTTCTATAGAAGCTACCCGGAAAAGGTAGAAGCTTTAGGCCCACTTGAAACTATTTACTGGGCCATAGATATGGATTTCAACAACTTCTATGTTGAAGGGATTGCAAGAGTCCTTGATTATACCCAACAACAAATGAGCACAGTCAACTGGAGGCACCAGTCCATCATTTCTGAGGCAGTAAAAGTTCTAAGGGGATGCACCAACTTTTTGGGTTTCATTTTCACTTACAGGGAAGATAATCATGTTGCTGATGCTTTGGCAAAGGAGGCTAGAAAGACAACAGTTATAAAGCAACAATGGTTACAAATGTTAAGTTTTATTTTACCTTTCATTCAAATAGACAAGACTACTAGTTTTTCAGCTTCTATTTCTGCTTCAAATGTTTCAGTTACTAGATCAGGGCAATTTTGCCGGAATAGGGGCAACCAATAAACACTATAATCTATTGTAATAGTTACTCTTTTTGGTATATGTTTAATTTACAAAAAAAAAAAAATTGTTTTCTTTTTTTACAAATCACAGCATAGCAACATACAACAGATCTCACAACACTACCGAACTAAGCTTTACACATACAGCATTAAATTTATATGACAACCATGGGATGGCGGACTCTAGTTTTTCGGCCGTTGTATCTACCCACTAAATTTCCATTCGTCAATCTAGAATTACTGATAGATATTAGTAACTTTTTAAGCGACATAATGTGTATTCATGAGTAAACACATAATGTGTATTCATGAGTAAACGAAGAAGAACACCCCAACATGCACATTCGATCAAAATATGAAAGACAAAAGTAACACATAATGTACAACTATAAAAAGATCTAAAACACCCCTCGCATGATGACTATTTACAATTATATCCTAACAGTTATGTTGAGCCCCCAATTAGTAGGGATAATAATATATGTTCATTAAAACCTGGGAAGTTGCTGCAACATTGAAGATCCAGCTAACGAAGAAACCAATTGCTCCGAGTTTGTGGGTGTTCTAAGTTGATGGTTAACTCCAACTGGATGCATAAACCCCTGTTTAATGGTATCTTTAGGATTGATAATTTTTGTCTTCTCCTGGTGTTGCGAGGATTTCATAAGGGCTCGTATCTGATCCAATGATTTTTATGTATGTCAATTATTTATGTATGACTTGAACAAATAAAACCTAGAGACAGAATTAGATTTCAAATCAGTTTCCAATCTTACCATCTCGAGACGCTTCTTGTGAAGATCACCCGATAACTGCATTTACATTTTTCATAAAAGAAATAATTAAACACAGGTTTCCATATCTTTGACAAAACATTAAATGTAACAAATGTAACATATCATTAAAGGAGCTAAGGGAATTTAAACCATCTACTAATCAGCAGGACCTCGGCCGTCTGTCCTGAAATTTTATATAACCTGCATGATGGACTCTCATTTGAATAGGAACTCTATCAACTCTACGAAACAATATGGCACAGTCACAAAAAAAGTTTAGCACAGATGCGATATGAAATTCTTACCGGTCTTTTTGAGTATTTCTGCTCCTCGCCTGTAAATCCTGGGATTGTTAAATGCCAATTCTTCTCTGCAAAGTATTTCCTTTGTTCAGATTCCCCAATTGAAAGCTCACAGTTTAGTTTACACTAGGATAAGCAAAAAAAAAAGAAAAAAACTGTTCTTTCCATCGGAAATGATGTTTGGTCCACAAGAAAGCATAAGCCCAAATTGACTGCCAGATAGTTGTCAGTTAGTGTGGAGTCAATTGGCCTCACTCCCTCGTGTGCATCGAATCTCTGCCATGCAACCATTGCTTTTCGTGGATCAAATAGCAGAGAACTTCATCATAGATACCCCATAACAACAAAGAAGGGCCTTACTTTCCATAACAAGCAAACAACAGATGCACGAATGCCTTCTCATTTCCTTCGAACAAATAATTTTGAAAAATCCCCCTTACAATTCTACGGACAATTATTTCCTCATAGAACAATGGAGCAATACGGACTTCCTAATTATGAACTGGACCTGATATACACTTCCATATGGTACAGTTCCTAACAACAACAAACTATTACAGGAAAAAAGAAAAGAAAAAGAACTTACTCAAATAAGATGAGAGAGATTTTTTTGTAAATGAAAACCTACCAAGGTGTAGCAACAAATCCTTGGATTCCAACGTTGCAGATTTCCGATGCTTAGCTAAACTGCAAGCAAATGTGGTGACCTGCAAAGACGAATTATTGGGTAAAACCATGTATGTAAAATGTTGTATCAGAAAAACCTACTCAAGCATGCATCATATATATAGTAGAGTGCAGGATGCTCTAATAACCAATGTAAGTATAACTTCTGTAATTCCTGGGAAACAATGGTTTACAACCTAATAGAAGAGTATTGGTCCTTGTGTGGATGTAAAACAATTAGAGAACTAGCACAAAGTTACTGCTGCAGAAAAAAGAAAAAGGAACCAAGAACTTCTTGGAGATAAGTAAATCATCTAAACCACAAGTTACTAAGTGTTATCCTGCCTTACAAGGGAATATCATATAAAGGATTACCGAATCAATGAAGTCATCAGCTATCTCCAGTAGGAGATCTTCAACTTCAGAATCCAGCTTTCCTTGTGAATCGACCTGGAAAAAAAGAAGGAATGGAGATACTCAGCTTAAGAAACTTTAACAGGAAGATCTTAATGACAAGATTGTGCAAACTATCCATCAACTTAAAAAAATTTAACAAAGAAAACCAGGACCCACATCTATATCTAAAGCCCTTCATATGTCTTTCGCAGACACGATTATTTTGTGATTCATTTAACAAAAAGACCAGTCATTAATACCAGGCCAAAAACCTAATCTCTTTATAGAGCCAAATGCCCGAATTACAAGCAACTCCCAGATTTTAAACATCTCAAGGGACTCTGTTTTATACTTTCCTTAAACCAGAAAGAACCGCTAAAGTCACATATTATTATAATTTTTAATGAAATATGCATCAACACAATAGAGTTGAGAACTATCTCTTCAGGGTAGATAATGGAACACAAACCCGGCTTTTCCACAACTTCAACAGAAAAATAGAGAGAACATCATGATCATTTCTTGCTTGGTAATTCAAATTAAAAAATCACGAAAATGGAGATAATGAATATTGGATCGTCAACTGTCTAGGGTCAAAGGTAGTAACAATGACCTGAGAGACTAGATCTTGTATCTTTCTTTTTCCAAGAAGTTGATTGTTTGTCTCTGTTCCATGGCTTGAACTACCCCCTGGTGTGGTGGTGCCAGATGCAGGAGTATCTGGTTGTGATCCAGTCAAGCTAAATGATTTCTGAACTGTTGAACCAGGCATTCTTGGAGACTGTTGCTGCTGCTGCTGTTGTAGTAATTGTTGCTGCTGCTGCTGTTGTAGTAATTGTTGCTGCTGCTGCTGTTGCAATTGCAATTGCTGATTCACCAGTTGTGGTTGTTGATTTACTAGTTGGGATAATTGCTGCTGGTTCATGGCCATGGATTTTGGGTGCAATTGGGGAGATGATGCTAGCTGCTGAGGCAAGTATGTCTGCTGTTGTTGCCTCTGTTGTGGTTGCAGCTGAAAAGAGGGAGAACCTGGAGAAGATATTGGTTGCTGTATTTGCTTGAACCATTGCTGCTGTGTCAACATAGATGGTTGCCCGTTCTGAGTCAACCCTGCTAATTGGGGATTCAAAGCAGCCATTGATGATGCCCTTTGTAGACCCTGTAGCTTCTAAAGATACAGTGGTGTTAAACGGAAGAATTAAAATTCATCATCCAATTTTTTAATTGATTTCTAAAGCAGAAAACCATGGACTGAAGGAAGACGTCAACTGACTCAAGATCCGACATCCCTAAATTTAACTAAGTTCCTTCATTTTGAAAGGATGTTCCTTAGCCAACTCAAAGCCTGCACTGCCAACCAATGGACTGAAGAACAACTACAAGTACATCAACACATAATACGCCACCAACCACACTTAAAGACTGACAAGTTCAACTAACCCGCATATCTGGACAGAGTAACCCTAGGGAATTTGAAATTATCCCCTTACGATTTCAAACTTCGCCACTAATTTTTACAGCAAACAGAAAAAACTGGCTAAAGAAAAAATGGGCTCAATGATCACCCATGCTTTTTAGTTGTCGAATTTGACCCTATGTCAACAACATCCTGCAATTATTTGAAATGCGCTTCCATAATATTTGCTAATTCTTATAGATTGCCATGTAACCTAAGGAAGACCAGAAACTTAAATGTTACGCCGCTTAAGAAAAAGAATAAGCCACACAGGCATGTGTTATCCATGGAATAATGAAGACTTTAATAATTATCCCTAGATTCACACCAATGTCTGACACCAAGACACAGCTGCAAGACTAGTTGATTAAAATTTTACAGGCTAGCAGACCTAGATGATGGGAGAAAATTCAGACCCGAAAAAGCTAAAAATACATGTCAAGGGTGAGAGGGGAATCCATATTCTCAGATAGGTGAATTTCAGGTAAGTATACATTTCTTCCTACCTAAGGTTCTAACATCTGGGGTTTGAGTTTTACTAGTACATTATTGTCACGGTAAAAGCTCATTAAGAAAGTGCAGTTGAGCTTTCGCTTCTTATCACTAGCCTTTTACATAGTTGAAAATTTCTAAAACAGGAGAGTCTTGGACTCTTAGTATTAGTTTTAGAATTGATGAAATCTCAATAAACATTTAAAATGTAGAATTTACACCTGAGGAGAAGTAAGAGATGTCTGTTGGGGCAACTGTTGTTGCCTCATTTGCGCTTGCTTTAACTGCTGTGCATAAGCAAGTGACCTATTCGGTCCAAGCTGACCAATCCCCACCACTCCTAATGACTGAAGTCCTTGCAATGTTTGTGCAGAATTATTACCCACAAGAAACTGGGATCCTTGGATCAAATTTGTCTTTTGCCTCGGCTGCACCAAAATTCCACACTAACCAATTATAACTCCAACAAAAAAGGGAACACTTAATTCAATCCAAACCCATACTAATCAATGAAGGCAAAGTATGTACCATCAATTGAGATTGAATATTGTATTGAGCATTAGCTGCTGCTGCTTGGCCAGGCAACATTGGTAGTTGCCCACTAACTTGTCCAATCAAACCTGACCTAGATAAACTCCCACCCCCACTAACCATTTGCTGCTGCAGCTGTTGTTGTTGTTGAAGGTTCGATGCAGCACCAAAATTCATCTGCCCATATACACCTGTTTGTTGTAACATCGTCCCAGTCGCCATACCGTACGTTTGTTGCTGCTGCTGTAACTGACTCATCCTTGACATTGACGGTGATCTCTGCATTTGACCAAGATTCTTCTGCGGCATCAAATTCTGTTGCTGTTGATTCAATTGTTGTTGTTGATTCAGCTGTTGTTGCTGTTGTAAAACATTAGGGTTAATTTGTTGTTGTTGTTGTTGGGAATGAATTAAAGAGGATTGAAATGAATTAGCTGAAAGCGAAGGTGTTTGAGTTAAAGAAATTTGAGGAGATGAGATCTGATGATCCATTGAAGACAACGGAAATAAGATATTATTATTACTACTATTATTGTTATTTGAACAAGGAGGAGAAAGAAGACTGGGGTTTTGTTGTTGCTGTTGAATTGAATCAGTTGAATTTGTTGAGAGAATTGATTTCGGCGAAGTTACTTGATTTTCCGCCATTTTTGTTCAAATAAATTCTAGGTTTTTTTATTTAAATTTGTGAGTGAAGATGATGAAATTTCAATAACATTGAAACAGAGAGAATAGATAGAGAGAGAGATTTCAATGGCAGTGAGGACTACAGAAGGAAAACTTGGAAAACGGTGGTCCTGTCAAGTGGTTTTGATCATGTATTGACGCGTTCCAGTTTTTTCTTTTTTTTTCTTTTTTTTTTTGACTAGACTGTGAGTTGACTGTTTTGACTCAGAATCAATAGAGAATCTACGTCAAGTAAATCCAGAGACATATAACTCTCAGGGAGTCAGGGAGTCTATTACCGTTAGCAACGCCAGGTGAAGGAGTTTTTCGGCGGTGCCAGGGAGACCCCGGATTTCGACCCTAATTTTTACATCGTATGAGGTATACATCTAGTGAACCCTTTGAGTCTGCATTGGGTTCCTGTTAAACTGCTATAGACTAATACCTGTGCAACATGTATAGGGGTATTTTATTGGTGCTAAAAAATCCGTGGTCTTTCTAACATTTTCATGAGTTTTTACCCATGGATTAGTGTGGACTATTCTTTTGTACTAAAAATTATTCCCTCCGTACAATAATAAGTGATTTAGTTCAAGTTTGTAAAATTATTAAGGTAAAGAGAAAAAAAGAATATATTTTTAAGTATTTTTTACAATTATATCCTTATGGATAATAGTTAATAAATATAGAGATGATTTTATCTTTCAAACTATACCACGGATATTCGTAAACTTTATATCATTGAAAAATAGTTTAAAACACCTACGTAACGAATATAAACATGCTATCAAATTATACATATTTCTTACACTAATAATAAAGAGTAGTTTTAGAAATATCTCTTGTTTAATGATATAGGTCACCTATTAGTGAGACAAAATTTAAAACTGAATATGTCATCTATTCTTGGATGGAGGGAGTATTAAATCTTTCTTCTCCTTTGCCAAAGGTATTCAACTGAAATGTCTCAATTCACTGTAAGGAGATCAAAAAAACCAAAAAAACAAAACAAAAAAAAACGGTCAAAGTCTACAAGTGAGACCACAAATTTGAAATTCTTGTTCGGATGATGATTATGAGTATAATCATCTAGACAACTGTTTTTTCATGATATTTTTTATGGTGGATTTTTAACAAAGGCGAAAATAGTAAACATCAATTTTCCCTGTAGTAAAAATATAATATATATATATATATATATATATTTTTGATCATGTATCAGAAATATAGAGCTTGGATTTCTATTTCATATTCCGTAAGAAAATTGAGAATACAAAAATTTTATTAATAGCTACAAGCACTCTATATTGATCTTATAGTCTTCTATAAATATATACATCCGCATAGTATCAGTGTTTCGCCCGACTGAACTTTCGATATTCTGTGTATATACAATATATAAATATATAATACATGTGTGTGTGTTTGTATTAGATCGGTACTTATCTTTTGTATTGAATTTCTTCCAAAACTGTAATGTTAGTGAAGTGATGGTGCTCATTCCAATTCTTCCGGGACTCTCTGATCATACAGAAGATGTATATTTATAAAGTTGGAAATATATGAGGAACCCAAGTTTGGTTGCTCTCTCTTCCATAAACCTATCATTTAGATGGTATATATATATCCCAACCAATAAGATGGACGGTTAAAATAGTTGTTTTAGATTGATGGGTTATTTTCACATTTTATGGATGACTAAACTGACCTTTATCAATTAAGTTTTCTTAACAAAATAATAATCTTAAAAAAAAAACTATTGCACGGTCAATTAGTCATCGGCGTTATTTATGAGCGACAGTTTCTTTTTTGTGTTTTCTTCTTTTATATTCTCAAACTTTTATCATCATAAAAACTCCATTGTTACTCATCGGGGTTTATGCATTTCCTTCTTCTATCAACCAACTCCATCTTCTATTTTCTCTTCTTCTACTTTTTTCTTCACCTTCATTAGGGTTTGGTAAAGTTTTTTAGATTTTTTTTTTTTGACAATCAAGTAAACTTTTTTGTGTTTAATGTTTCTTTCGGTACTCTTATTGTTATTGTACCCCATAGTCATTTGTATTTTTGTTCAATGATTCTACCCAAAGTAGTTAAGATCGTGTGTCAGTATCGTATCGGCGAGGTGTGATACACCTAGACAAATCATTATATCGGATTTTATCGGCGATACACAATTAACTTTGTAATTTTATAATTTATAGGTAGATGTGCATTATGTTACTCAAAATTTTAATGGAAGGCATTTATAATGTAAAAACACCAATATAACTAGTTTCACTTGATAACCTAACATCCCGAAACATAGAATTTGTATGTGAAGAAAAATTAAAACAAAAAGACAAAAAGACAAAAAAAAAACATTGTTAATAAATACATTTATATCCTTACCGATATTCTCAGCCGATATCATGACCGAAATATTGGTCTGAGACGACCGATACAACCGATATTATCGGAACATTAATGTATCGTCGATATTTTGCGTATCGTCTAGTTAAAGGTCGATACACGATAAATTCCGATATTATCAGGCGATACGACCGATATTAACTAAATTGATTCTATCTATTAAGAGATTAATGCATGGAGTAAGTTTACCATTTGAATTGATTAAGATGGTACCCATGCTTGTCATCAACATTTTTTGAGTGAAATATTCTTTTGTCCCTGTGTTTCGAGTGAAGATTGAGA
Source organism: Papaver californicum (assembly GCA_023531435.1). NCBI lineage: Eukaryota > Viridiplantae > Streptophyta > Magnoliopsida > Ranunculales > Papaveraceae > Papaver > Papaver californicum. The sequence goes on from JAJJMC010010584.1 coordinate 7,635,083, forward strand.
TTATTATTAAATTGTGAAAACTATAATTTTTCAGTGATCTGGTGATAATTGTACTAGTGCAAACAATTCTAATATACAAAAATTGTTATTATCACTAAATTGAGAAAAATAAATTTTCCGTGAGTTGTGATAATTGTGATTTTCAAAGAACTCAACCATGAAAATATTGGAATTATCATTAAATTGCTAAAATTGAATTTTCTCAGTCAAATAATTAAAAATGAGTTATTTTGGGAAGTAAAATAAAAAAGAGTAATTTCAAGAAGGTAGAAATTTTTTAGGGACTATTATTATCATGTTATTGAAAAAGTTTAAAGAATAAAATATGGAGTTCAAGACGTTATAAATTAGAAAGCCAAGATTTTGGGGATTATCCCTATATATTTGGTATTCGAATTTTTTAGCATCCATAAAATAAGAAAAATTCACCGGCTATAAAATTAGGTAATTTTTTTAATGTGATAAATATCAAAATTAAATTATTTATTAAGATAAAAGGTTAATTTAGTAAACTAATACTATTATAACAAATTATGGGTTTCATATACAATGTATCTTAATGGTGGGTTTGAGATAAGTTTCCCCGTATATAAATTCACAATAAGCTTTTGTAGCATTTTTTCTCTTGCCTTATTCTCGAATAAATGTCGTGCACTTATATGGATATCCAACAAACCGAAAAGCACAATTTGAACCTACACCAAGTGCAATAATTTTCCAGCTGAATTTATTGGCATCGGGTGCTAACAGCTGTAATTTAGCCAAAATTCCAATGCTTGCACAAAAGGGGGATGCCTACAACCCTAATGTGCATGGCTCTAAGAAAATCACAACACCAATCTTGTATTGTGCTTGTGTATGCAAATCACCAGCTTCACACTATACGACGCTGAGATAATCCCAGCGCCAAAACTTGTTTGGCCGCACAACTAGCGCCCAACCTGGCACGGCGCTGGGGCTAGCCCAGCGCCATAACATGCTTGGTGTTAGCAAAGCTAGCGCCTTTACTTTGCACGGCGTGGGACTAGTTCAGCGCCAACCCCTCTTTTCATATGTGCACGACGCTGGGCTATTCCCAGCGCCAGACCATACGAAGTTTTCACGACTATACCTGCTCTCGCCTGCATCTCCATACCTCGAGCATTGCTTGCATGACCAAGTTTATCATATCACCTACACGGTCATGCCTCCAGCTCTTGCATCTTCATGTCTCGAGCATTGCTTGCACAACCAAACTTTGCACATCACTTGCACGACCAAGCCTCGAGCGCACTTCCATGACGCTGGGATAGTCCCAACGCCAGACTATACTTGGCGCTAGTGTTTTATGGTGAAAAACAAATATACTCCAAAAAGTACTTCTTTTAGGTTCGAGAGATCAAGATCGTTGAAGCCGATCCTAAACCAAAAAATGGTCGTCCACATGTTGCTTCGGTCACAGGATGGAGATAATGGGTTAATCTTAGGGGTGGGAAGCATAAAAGGTAGATAAATCACAATGTGATGAAATTGTAGTGTGTAATTGTTGAACTATGATGAAGGCTGGATTTATGATTATAAATCTGATCATCTTTGAGATAGATCGGTTCTGCCTTTCGACAGATGAAATCATCTATTTATAGTCTTGTAGTGAATACACTGATTTCTCGTAAGTTATGAAGATATGAAGAAGTGATAATCATGGAGATTGTGGTGGAATCATGTTTGTTATGTCAGGAAAACTATATGATCAGTACTGCCTCACACTATCAACTGGTCTTAATTTTCCCTCTACTTATTACCTCTTGTCATGGATGTGTTGCCACATCGCATATTTTTGTAAACCGCCAGACTAATACCCCTATGAGAACCCACTCATGTGATGTATTTGATATCTCGTAGAAAAATAGTGGATTCATGGACTACTACTATTTTGGCTAAGTAGGGGCAATAACCTGCTCAATTAGTGAGGCAAGTTGTTCAGCTCACTAAGTGGTTAAGTAGACTGATCAATGTCAAATCTGGAGAAAATAGTAAGTTTAGAAATAACTTAGATATTGAGAAATATGCGCATGCAAGATCTAGAACTTGGCATTGCAACAAAGACAAGGAGTACTAGCTAGGTCTAGTGTTAGTCGGAAGAGATCCATCAGCTTTGCGCCAGTACCTCAAGAATAATGAGACATGAAGATCAGGCAAACCCAGGCTATAACGAGTGCTAGCACTAGGCTAGCATATTGAGAATAGTTAGCGGTGGCATCAGGCCAGCGCTGTGATTGTATTGGAGCTAGCACTGGATTAGCGCCAAAGTGTATGATGTTCTCTGGCACTAGCATGGGCTAGCGCTACAATTGGCTGGTGCAGTATTGGAGCTAACATGTGTTAGCTTCGTAGAGCATTTGTTTACGTTGATATGTCACCGCCCCTAGGATGTTCTGGTGATAGTATGAGCTAGCGCCATAGCCTACTGCTCGAACAGGGATGCATCCAAGAGGAATTATGCTTGATCTGAGACGCGATCTTGAAGGGAGGATCTTGAGTACATAGGTGTCCTCGAGGAACGGTAATAGGTTAGTGACACTTCCAAGAGGGACGATGTTAAAGTAGCGATGCGTCCTCATGGAAGGTGTTGTAGGCAGTGATGCATCCTTGAGGAATGGTACTGGAGTAGTTACGCATCTTCAAGATACAGAACTTGGGTAATGACGCCTCCTCAAGAGAAAATGCTTGAGTAGTGGTGTGTCCTCGAGTAATAATACTAGAGTATGACCATGATTTCAAATAGCCATTCTTTGTTTTATTACACGCATGTGTATGTTATTACCGTTGTGTGTACAATAGTAGATTAATGTTGTTCAAATAAGAATTTGAATATCGACGCATATACAGAAAATTTTCAAGGAATTCAACTGTGGAAGTTTACGTCTTGAGACTAGTTTAATATGGCATAGATATATGGATATTTAGGGAGGCTATAGGGTCAATATAGAGTACCTTTAGCTATTTATAGATATTGTGTTCTTAATTCCCTTGTAGAATATGGGTATAAGTACATGACTTGTGTTTTTGATACAAGGTCAGAAATATACGCGAATATTTCTTCGTTTCCGCTGCTGGGCAGAGGATGATATTATAATTTTTTCCCTTGCCAAAAATCCAATATAACATTAAGTCCCCTGCTTAGTACGAAACAATATTGCTTCATAGTAAGCACTAGATAGAGTTAATATTCAAATAAATATCGAAATTAAATTTCTGAGATAGAGAAGTAGTTACCTATCTTGTTACGTCAATAACATTCATACACAAGCTTTACAAGCATTGCTACCAACAAGAGGAGGCAGCTATAGTAAGTAATAAGCGATGGGGATAGCTTTATGGGTCTACATTAGTATTTCGCACCATAACAAGCCCAAAGGAGAGTTTCCTTTTTTTCCATATAAGTCGCGCCCATAAGAGTCTTCATTTTTCTTCTCGTTATTAATAATTTGCCTTCTATTAGCACATCAAGGAATAATATTCTTGTCTTCGAGTAACACTGCCAGTGAGAGAGAATACTTCACCTGCTCTCACCTAACGCTGTCATCGAAGAAGAGCTTCGCTCGCTTCCGAGTACGCGGACAGGGAAGAATATCTCTCCCTGTTCCCGGGTATGCTTCCATTGAAGGAGATTCCTCCATGTTCTCGTTGGAGCGAGGTAAGTACTGCTCAAGTCCATATGATATAATTTATTTTTTCGAAAGTATTAACACCACTTGTTCCTTATAACCCAAGAATTTCACTATAAAGTGTTCGTGACGTCCTTCCCAATTCATAAACCATCAATCCAGGTAGGCCAGAGTATGTTCATCGTACTCGAATAAAGATATTAACTGTGCAAGAATTTATCGTTAGATTGGAAGAAGTTTACCTCTGTGAACCTTGTTGACCTGATTGATGACGAGAGTGTGAATTTCAGGCCTCGAGGCTCGAAGAATAAACACATAAATCCGCCGACCGCCTTCTCTGAAGCTGTTGATATCGTTATTTTGTCTGGTCAAAGGGGGGAGACTAATATTTCCAATGTTGGTCAGGCTGTATTTGTGAATAGTTTTGCTCCGTGTTATATTATCTCATTTGATTCGGGCGATTACTCAGTGCAGAAGTATAACAATGATCGCGTAGCTCGTCAGATTGGTTTTGATTAAGAGATTCCCCATGGGCGTATTGAGTCGCCCTCTGTCAAAGAGATGAAAGGAAATTTGGATGCCCGTAACTTCAACGGAAAGGGTCTCCCTTTTTTACGCTCTGGTAAAAATACGAAGGTGTTGGCTATGTATGTAAAGTTCTGGAATACGGAGAGAAATCGTTTCAGGAAGTTCATGTCAGAACGTCCCTTAGCAGTATGTGGTGCTTCTTCCAAGAATGATACATTCAGCCAAACTTGAGAATAATCAGTAAAGTTAAGCATAAATTGATCACTGATGCAGCAGAACATGTGACAATCTTCCTTCACTTATTTGACTTGAAAAGTGTATGAATATAGCGATTAACTGCTGACTTATTTTGTGTAGCCTGCGTGTTTCGTATGCCTCGAATGAATGTTCCCCCTGCTGCTAATAACAGTATCCGGTCTGTGAGGAAAGGGCCACGGATGATTATTCCTCGAAACATGATTCAATATCGCAACAAAGTGAGTCTCTTTTTTATAGCTTCTTTTGACATTAAGTTTTTCATTAATTAGAGTATATTCATTATTTAATGATATCTTTCATGTAGTCTGGGAATCTGGGCACTTATGATAACCAAGCTAACACTTCTGAGGCTTTGGGAGACACCATGAATATGGAGGGAAAATAAGAAACCGAGGATGCAGAGTTTGAAGAAGTATCTCATACTGGTGAACTTCACAAAGAATTCATGTCTGATACTGTTGATGACGAGGTAAACAACAAAGATGAAATAATGCTAGGCTCCTCTATCCGCTTGGACCATCCCAAGTAAGTTTTTCTATTTTCCTTTGGGACATAATGAAACATGTAAGCTTCTTGAATTTACATATGAACATAACTATACACATCAAAAAATTTCAGAAGTATAGTCCTTGAGAAAAACGATGTAGAATCTTCATACGATGTCGGTTTTTGATGGTTTACCCCAATATCTTAATCAGAAAAGATTTATCTGGTACGTCGGAAGAAAAATCTTGATTTTGATCCTGTTTAGGGGAATCCAGGAAAATTCTGACAGTTTTCAGCTGTAACATCGTCTATGATTTTGCCTATAACTCTTAGCTCGTTCATTATATGGATGTGACCTTTTAGTATCCTGTAGTGGACATAGATACAAAAAATTTGGTATATAACTCATGCTTAGATTCTTCACCATTTATCCACATCTTTCGAGTTCGCAGAGGGCAGTGCAGAACCATCTCTGACGATTATTTTTGTAAAATGCTTTGTAATAGCTCTGAACCATGTATTACCACTAAAAACACTTTATAATGAATGTATATGTGTTTTAGGGTGAAAAACAATATGTTGCGAAATGATACTTTCAGGTAGTTCGAGAGATCCGGCTCGAACAGGACGAGCCTAAACCAAGAAATGACCGTTCACGTCCTGCTTCGTCAAGGTGGAGAAGATTGGGTAGGCCTTAGGGGAGGGAAGCAAAGAAGGTTGAGAAATCTCAGTGTGACGAGTAATTGTGTGTGATAAAGAACGGAGTATCTCTGGGATGAATCGTTAATTCTGTATATCTTGTCTCTTAGTTCCCTCTTGTTCTTGTTTCGAATAGATGAAGCCATCTATTTATATTTGGAGGAGACATACTGATTTCTCGTAAGTGGTGGAAGTCACGGAAAAAGTGGAGGAGTAACGATTGTGGAGATTGTAGTTGAGTCATGTCCGAAAAATAGGGAGGACTTGTATGACCACTACCCTCGTGCTCTCAACTGTCTTGTAACTGTTCCACTACTTGTTACCTTCTTGTTCGTGGATGTGTTGCCACAACGTACGATTGTCGTAGACCGCCAGACCAATACCTGAATGAGAATCCTCTCATGTGTTGTATTTGATATCTCGTAGAATGATAGTGAAATCGTGAACCACTAATGCTTTGAGTAGGTCAAACTAAGTCAAGTCAATGACTTGCTAAGTAAGTGAGGCAAGTTACGTAACTCACAGAATTGATAATCAGACTGATTAGTGTCAAGTCTGGTAAGTTTAGTGGTCATGTACTAACTTAGGAGTAACATGACACATTTTAATGACCAAATATTAGCTTAGAAGTGACTTGGCATAAATCTAGAAGACGTTTGAAGCGAAGATTGTGTGAAGGTTCTTAAGGACTAGTTGTAGCGCGCTTAAGAACGAGGCTTGATAGCCATATAGAGCTAGCGCTGGCATTAGACTCACCTTTCATTTTTAATTGAAAATTCCAACTTCTAAGTTCATTTGGTCTGTAAAACGTTGCAAAAAGTGGACAGAACTGCGTTCCTGAAATTTTCAGATCTAAGGTACTGGACTGCGAAGCCCATAAATCCTAAACGATTAGTCGAAATACTAGACCTTTAATCCACTACAGATGAGACATAAATGAACATTTCCCATGCCTAACACATTGTCCAAATCCTTGCAGGTTAGTTCCAGTATTTATGGGAAAAAGACTACAGTAAACTGTCAGAAAAACAAAGTTTTCAACATTTATTTCCAATGTAACTTTCAGACAACAACCATCATCACTTAAATACTCTCAAATGTTAACATATAAACTTGTTAAGAAGTAAATTCATGTACCTGAGTTACCAACATCATTCTCAAGTGGAAACATGGAAAGAAAACAGGGAACAATGCATTCTTTAAACTATTAACCTTCTACTTACTTCGTCCTTCGATGAAATCTGCAAAACGCCAATTGGAGTGAGATGACGGCTCAATAGGCATACTTTCCCATCCTCAAAGAGATGCGGAAGAAGCCCGGTAAATTAAAGAAAATATATGGAACAAAATGACGGTAATATTTCGAATAACAAATGATGTAGTTGACCAATAAGTTCACAATACCAATGAGGTTTCCGAAAAATCTTTTTATCTAGATTTCGATACATTGAGTTCACGGCACGAATCACCTTGGTTCGTACACCCACCTCTCGTTTATTCTGCACGGACAGCCGTCGTCGATGGTCGGGAACATAAGTTCCCATATGGGAATCATTACCCATTTCATTCTTGGGGATCATTACCCGGCGTCAAGATGGAACAAGTTCCAACTAACGGAAAACGTGAAACTCATCCTTTGTATATCATTTTCACAAAATAGCGCATATCTCACAAAAATCATCACACATAACATTTGACATACAAGTAGTTCTTTTAAACATTTGTACAGACAATTAATAGGCAGTATAGAAATACAGAGAAGATAAATAAATTTAATCATAGTGGAATGTTAAGACTATACACAACAAAGACAAATTCACGACAGAGCATCCAAATCAGTTCATAAAAGATGTACATTTCAGAATCATTTCACACACAAAACTTGATATTAAAATTAGTAAAGGAATAACATCTCCCAAAGAGAATGGTTAAGTAAAACTACCTCAAATCTGCTCAATCCTAGCAATTTTTCTTAGAATTCTTCTCATACTTTTTCTTCAAATCCTAAAGCCATATATATACAATGCAAAATACGTTATAATTCCTATTCCATCTTTTCATTTCCCTCTAATAAAATTCATTCTCTCTTAGTCTATCCCTCTTTTATGTTCTTTAATTCTTTTGTAAAAGTGTAGTAATAACCAGTGGTTATTCCCACCCCATCTTACTAACACTTTGATGGGTGGGACAAGATCTAAATTCTAAATTTTTCTACCAAAATCAGGACTTATGGAAAAATATTCTAAGAAAGTGTCGTGCCTCGCCAAATTAGAATTTAAAAATATATACCTATGCTAGCAATGTACAAAAACATAACAATTAAAAGATATGACCAAATTTCTCATTTGGTTTAAACTCCACAAATAAAAACAAGTTATTAAATTTGGTTAAAACCCGAATCGAAATACGTACAAAAGTGGATGAAGGAAAAAACAGGGTATCACATTCTCCTACCCTTAAAGGAATTTCGTCATGAAATTTAAATGGTCATACCTTTAAAAAGACTCGGATACTTCTCTTTCATTTCAGATTCAAGCTCCCAAGTTGCCTCTTTGGAACCATGATACTTCCATAACACTTTAACGAACCGAATCGTCTTGGTTCGCAGTACATGCTCCTTTGTGTCCAGAATACGAATAGGTGCCTCTTTGTATGTAGAACCATCTTGAACTTCAAAGCCTTTCCAATCAATGATGTGTGACTCGTCCAGTTTGTACAACCGCAAAACAGAGATACGAAAAACGTTATGAACTTTTCCCATTTGTGATGGTAACTCAAGTTCATAAGAAACTTCACCGACCCGTTTCGTGATCTTGAAAGGTCTAATATATCTTGGTGCTAACTTACCTTTACTAACAAAACGAACTACTCATTTTCGTGGTTTTACACGAAGGAAAACACTTTCACCAACAGAAGAAGTCAAGGGTTTTCTTCTATCGTTGGCATAACTCTTTTGCCTACTTTGTGCAGCTAGGAGTTGCTTTCAAATGATTTGAATCTTCTCTGTTGTCTCATGAACGTAATCAGGTCCAAGAAGATTCTTCTCACCAACTTCAGCCCAACAAACCGGTGATCTACAAGGTTGCCCATAAAGTGCTTCAAACAGTGCCATACCGATGATAGCTTGGTAACTGTTGTTATACGAGAATTCAATCAACGGTATTTGATCGATCCAGCTCCCTTTAAAGTCTAAAGCACAAACACGTAACAGATCTTCAAGAATTTCTATTACCCGTTCTGATTGTCCGTCGGTCTATGGATGGAAGGCAGTACTAAGACACAAGGTCGTACCCATAGCTTTTTGAAATCTCTCCCAAAACTTAGATGTAAAACGGGGATCTCTATCAGACACAATTGATAAAGGGACTCCATGAAGTCTTACGATCTCCTTTACGTAAAATTTATTTAAGGTGTGAGTGTGTCTGTCTTCTTTATAGGAATGAAATCGACTTCGTTAAGCGATCAACAATGACCCAAACAGTATCGCAACCTGATGTCGTCCGAGGTAGCCCAGTAAATAAATCCATTGTTATGTGTTCCCACTTCCATTCAACAATGGGAAAGGGTTGTAACAGTCCCGACGTTCTCCGATGTTCTATCTTTACTTGCTGACACATTAGATACCGAGCTACATATCTGCGACATCCTTCTTCATACCACTCCACCAAAATTTCCTTCTCAAGTCCTTATACATTTTTGATTCACCGGGATAAATCGAATATTTAGACTTATGTGCTTCATCCATAACCTTTCTTCTTAATCCTCCAGGTATAACTAGCCTCCCAAAATATCTTAGCCCGCCGTCATATTTGATCGCCCATCCATCCGGTCGTATACCATCTACAATTTTTCTACAGATTACATTCAGTTCGTCATTATTCTTTTGAGTCTCCACTATTTCTTGAATAAGGATTGGTTGTTCCATCATATTACAGGCATAAACTTTAGTTTCTTTTTCCTCTAAACTCAATCCCTCAACCGCCTCATATAACTTCCATGCATATAAACCCAAACTAGCCAAAGTTCCCCTTGACTTCCTACTCAAAGCGTCTGCGACGACATTTGCTTTACCCGGATGGTATTGCAAATCAAAATCATAATCTTTGATAAACTCCATCCAGCATCGTTGTCGTAAATTCAGATCCCTTTGAGTGAAGATATATCGCAAACTTTCGTAGTCAGAAAAGATCTCGAATTTTTTACCATAAAGATAGTGTTGCCAAATCTTCAAAGCAAAAACTATATCCACCAATTCTAAATCTTGAGTTGGATAATTCTGTTCATGCGGTTTCAGTTGTCTAGAAGCATAAGCCACCACTCGTCCACACTGCATTAATACACATCCAAGGCCTTTCAAAGACGCGTTGCTGAAAATAACATAACCCACTCCACTTTCTGGTGTAACCAAGACTGGGGTTGATGTTAACTTCTCCTTTAAAGTTTGAAATGATGCTTCACATTCTTGATCCCAGACAAATTTGCCCCTTTCCTTGTCAACTTCGTCATCGGTGTTGCAAGACGTGAGAAACCTTCAATGAATCTTCTATAATATCCCGCTAAGCCGAGGAAGCTTCGAATTTCAAACACGTTCTTTGGTTTTTCCCATATGAGTACAGCTTCAATCTTGGTTGGATCCACACGTATACCATCCTTAGTTACTACGTGACCTAATAATTGCACCTCTTGAATCCAAAATTCGCATTTGCTTAGTTTCGTATACAACTGGTGATTTCTTATGGTTTCCATAGTGATCCGCAAATGTTCAGCATGCTGTTCTTTTGTTTTAGAATAAACCAAAACGTCGTCTATGAATCACAATGAATCTGTCCAAGAATGGTCGAAATACACGGTGCATTAAATCCATGAAAGCGGCAGGATCATTAGTAAGTCCAAAAGGCATAACTTGGAATTCAAAGTGTCCATATCGTGTTCAAAAGGCAGTCTTGGGTATATCTTCACCTCGAACCCGCAATTGATGATAACCCGACCTCAAATCAATCTTCGAGAAGAACTGTGCTCCTTTTGAGTTGGTCAAAAAAGTCATTGAATCTTGGCAACGGATATCTATTCTTCACAGTCACATCATTTAATTTGCGGTAATCAATACACAAGCGGAGCGACTCATCCTTTTTCTTCACAAAGAGAACAGGTGCACCCCAAGGAGAAGTACTAGTTTCGATGAAACCTTTCTCTTGTAATTCCTTCAGTTGTTTGTCGAGTTCCTTAAGTTCTGCCAGTGCCATTCGATACGGTGCAATTGAAATTGGTAATGTCCCCGGAAGAAGATCAATTGTAAACTCTACTTTATGTTTCAGCGGTAATCCCGGTAAGTCATCAGGAAAAACATCCACATATTCCAAAACTATTGGAATTTCTATGATGGTAACCCCACTAGACTTACTACTGGTCTCCATATGAGCTAATAAATTAAGACTTCTAAAAAAATTTGATTGTTGACCACACAAAATAACATTAGTAAGGATATCAGAAGAATTCCTTACGGCATCAAAACAAAAAGATACACCGTCCTTGGAAAAGAAAGTGATCTGTTTTCTATAAAAATCCATTACTGCTCGATACTTGGAAAGCCAATCCGTGCCTAAAATAACATCAAAGGATGTCATTCCTAAGACAATAAGGTCTCCAGATAGTTCTTAGTCACCAACCCGAACTATACAAGCCCGATAACTGCGGCCTAAACTAACACTTGCAACTACAGTTAACACATGAAACACTTTCTCTAATGGTTCGGAATGCAAATCCAAACTTAGAACAACACGATCAGAAACAAAGGAATGAGTAGCACCCGAATCAAATAAAATTTTAACCCAAGAATTGAATAGAAGAAGTGTACCTTCTACCACTGCATTGTCGGCATCTCCCTTACTCTCTACTGCAACAAACACCTTTCCTTGTTGATTGTTTTGTTGTGCTGGTCTCATTTGATTATTAGGCCTGTTGTGTTGACCGTCATTACCACCATTACCGTGTCGAAACCCCTGTCCCTTTAGAAGTGGACAGTTTCTACGAAAATGTCTAGGCTTGCGGCATTTGTAGCACGTCTTTACTTGCAAATGATTATTATGACCTCCTTCATGGACTCTCTTCGGGGGATTATCTGGTCTTGGCTTTTTAGGAGGTTCATTTCTGTTGTCAGAGTTATTTCTCTTCTGCTCCTTCCTTTCTCGATACTCCTTATACACTGCTTCAATAAATCAACGCTCTTTCAAATATGTCAGCACGACGCGTGAGCATATACGGTGCAACCTTAAAACAAATATCTGGAAATAATCCTTTTTTGGTATTTAATCGCCTTTAAGTGTTCAGTAGTCACCATATCTGGAGCATATCGAGATAGCTCCTCGAACCACGTATCATACTCTAAAACAGATAAGCCTTCCTTCTCCTGGTCCAACTGTATAAATTCCATAATCTTGGCATTTTTCAAGGCTACATGAAAGAAATTTTGGTGGAAACGTTCCTTGAACTCATTCCAAATAAGGATGCACCCTTGGTTTTAACTACTGTCCACTAATGACAAGCAACATCCTGAAAATAATACACCGCTATTTTAACTCGATCCTCTACTTCGAGAAAATCCATTCTCTTCTCCATTTCTAGTAACCAGTTCTCGGCATCCAAAGGATTTGGTGAACCCTTGAATGGTGCTGGTTTATACTTGTGGAATTCATCCGTCACCTTAAAATCATCGCGCACACGTGAAGTTGATTTGTTTCCCTTAGCCTCTAGCAAACTCGTAGTCATTTGCCGAATGGCTTCAGATAGCATTTGATTCCCATTTCCACCATTCTCACTAGATTCCTCATTGTTTTCATAAGAAATTTCTCCACCCATATCCTATATAGGATATGACAAACAGTTCAACAGGCTAAATGTATAACTAACAACTCAATTGAAAATCAGTAAGTCATAAAAAGCAACAGTCAAGCAAAAGTGCAAACCGACATTCCAAACAATCAATCAACCAGCTTTCTAATATAAAACCTACCTAGAGTCCCATGTAAGATTTATACTAATGCTCTGATACCAACTTGTAACACCCAAAAATTCGGATCACGGATTAATCCAATTTAAAGGTCTTATGGTCGGCTGACGAAATTTAACTCTATTTCCTTCTCCTACACTTTATGTTTTCTTTTTGACAACTAGGCCTTAATTAGTCTCACTAAATATTTCATTTCAACCTAACAAGTCTAATGTTCACAAGCACAAAGAATAAAGGAAAGCTAATAGTACACAGAAAAAATCTGGGCAAATTTTGTCAGCAGAAACACGTCTCTGACAGCCTGCCTTGGCAAGGCTCTATGGACTTCGTTAGGAGTCCGAATTCGACGCTTGACCCCAATTTAGAAACTAGAAAGAATCACCTTTCATTTTCAATTTAAAAATCCGAATTCCAAGTTTATTTGATCTGTGAAACGTGTGTGCAAAAAGTGGACAGAACTGCATTCCTGAAATTTTCAGATCTGAGGTACTGGACGGCGAAGGCCATAAATCCTAAACGATTATTCGAAACACTAAGCCCTTTAAACCCATTATAGAAGAGACATAGATGAACATTTCCCATGCCCAACACATTGTCCAAATCCTTACAGGTTAGGGCCAGTATTTATGGGAAAAAGACTACAGTAAACTGTCAGAAAAACAAAGTTTTCAACATTTATTTCGAATGTAACTTTCAGACAACAACCATCATCACTTAAATACTTTCAAATGTTAACATATAAACTTGTTAAGAAGTAAACTCATGTATCTGAGTTACCAACAACATTCTCAAGTGGAAACATCTTAATTGAAAACATGAAAAGAAAACAGGGAACAATGCGTTCTTTAAACTAGTAAACTTCTACTTACTTCGTCCTTCGATGAAATCTGCAAAACGCCAATTGGAGTGAGATGACGGCTCAATAGGCATACTTTCCCATCCTCAAAGAGATGCGGAAGAAGCCCGGTAAATTAAAGAAAATATATGTAACAAAATGACGGTAAAATTTCAAATAATAAATGATGTAATCGACCAATAAGTTCACAATACCAATGAGGTTTCCAACAAATCATTTCATCTAGATTTCGACACATTGATTTCACGGACAGCCGCCATCGATGGTCGGGAACATAAGTTCCCATATAGGGATCATTACCTGGCGTCAAGATGGAACCAAGTTCCAACTAACGGAAAATGTGAACTCATCCTTTGTAAATCATTTTCACAAAATAGCGGATATCTCGCAAAAATCATCACAGATAACATTTGAAATACAAGTAGTTCTTAAAAACAATTGTACAAACAATTAATATGCAGTATAGAAATGTAGAGAACATAAACTTAATCATAGTGGAATCTTAAGACTATACACAACAAAGACAAATTCACGACAGAGCATCCAAATCAGTTCACATAAAGATATACACTTTAGAATCATTTCACACATAAAACTTGATACTAAAATCAGTAAAGGAATAAAAGTTTCCAAAAAGAATGGTTAAGTAAACCTACCTCAACTCTGCTCAATCCTAGCAAATTTTCTTAGAATTCTTTTCATACTTTTGCTTCAAACCCTAAAGCCATATATATCCAATGCAAAATACGTTATAATTCCTATTCCATCTTTTCATTTCCCTCTCTAATAAAATTCATTCTCTCTTAGTCTATCCCTCTTTTCTGTTCTTTAATTCTCGTGTAAAACAGTAAAAGTGTAGTAATAACTAGTGGTTATTCCCACCCCATCTTACTAACACTTCGATCGGTGGGACAAGATCTAAATTCTAAGCTTTACTACCAAAATCAAGACTTATGGAAAATATTCTATGTAAGTGTCGTAGATCACCTAACTAGGATTTAAAATTTAAAATATATATCTATACTAGTAATAGACAGAAACATAACAATTAAAAGATAATATTAAACTTTTTATTTGATTTAAACTCGATAAATAAAAACGGATTATTAAATTTGGTTAAAACCGAATCGAAATACGTATAAAAATGGGTGAAGAAAAATGCAGAGTATCACATTATTATTGTTATATAGGATTCACCCTTGATATGTATGTACTGGAAACTTTATTATTCCACTCGTCTATGTTGAGTTGTACACCAATATATGGAAGAAATTTGGCTACTTCTATATGGATAATCCCAAGAATTATCGTGGTTTGGAAAGGGATGTGCTAAAACAAAGAAATTGTTGTTGATGAATTTTATGAATTAAATAAAAATATAGCTGACAAAATGAATGATTAACAAATATGAGGAAAATCTAGGGTTTAGGGTTCCACAACTTTTGATGTTTGTAAAAATTAACAATTTACTATCTTAAACAATTACGCTCAAAATACTCAAAAAAAATATTGAACCCAATCTCATGTTTAGGAAAATACAACGTTTTAAATTATTTATACGACTTACATCGTTTTACAAAAATCTAATTTCCTTCGCTTATAAAAGATCAACAGTTTAAAATCATTCAGAACAAATAAATTAAAGCATTTTTAGAAGAGAAATTATTAGTCATTAAATGACACAAATAATAGAGTAAATATGTCTAAAGAAATTAAAAACTAATAGTTACACATCAAAAATAGCTTCCTCCTACACCCTAGATTAGAAAATTAGCTACTCATAGCAAGAAAAATGGAAGAAAATTGATTAAACATTAGATTTTATCAATGTGGAAAAACTTACAATTTTCTTTCTTTTTCTGTCGAATTAACGACACACCTCAAAAGAAGTAAATAAAGCACATGCTTGATGTGTATTAGAACTCAGAACTATCGCTGGATTATTCATAGAAACCGTTGCTGAAGCTATTGAATATAAAGGATAAGACAACGGTTTCGGCGACAGTTTGAAACTGTTTGTTTATCTTCGTCGTCCTCGTCACCTGAGTTGCAGAAATAACTTGGATTTTTTTTCTACTCAATTTGTGGCTCTCCTTCTTCCTCTGATTCACCTATCAACTTGTATTTATACTCCACAACACCCCAACTTCCAAATCTTCTCTCATTAACTTCACAAATCTCTTCACATATATTTTTTTAAAGAAAATAATATTCTCGGGAACTTTTCTTTTCATCTGAACCTGATTTTCTTTCTCGATTCAAACTCTTGGTGATATTATTACCATTTCCAGAAACTCGGGAATGAAAGTTTAAGGAAATAAAATCTCCCCTAGCAAATCATATAAACTCGAGTTTAACTTGATTTCTTTTTTTAACTTGGGCTATTAAACAATGCAATATGGAGAAAGATGGTGCGGGACAACAAAGGAAGTTACAACTACATGAGCTAGAAGAGATTCATAATGATGCATTTGAAAGCTCACGTATTTACAAAGAAAATATGAAGGAATTTCATGATAATATGATTTCTAGAAAACAATTTTGTGTTGGACAGAAAGTGTTCTTGTTTAATTTTCGTTTATAATTATTTCACGGTAAATTACGTTCTCGTTGGATTGGTTCTTTTATTGTGCTTAAATATTTTTCCCATGGTGCAGTAGAAATCCGTAGTTTGGTTACTGATAGACACCTTTTAGTGTCTAAATTGCACCTTAATTTCTAGTGAGTTAGTATTCGATTTTGTGTCTATTACGTGTTTTTATGCTTTTGTAGGTACATTAGAAGAATAAAGATTTGTGAAAAAATTGGCTCAAAAAGTGTTCAAAGCACCCGGGAAAATGGATCAAGGCACCCACATTTTGGATTGGGGCACCCTTGGATCGGGCTGAGCTGGATCGGGTCAACCCAGCGGGTCAACCAGGCGAGTCAACCCAGCGAGCTGGATCGGGCCGAGTCGCTGGTTAACTCATCGGGAAGTCCTGTTGCAAACAGGAAAAGGATTTGGGTTCGATTTTTGGGTTGTTTTCGGCAATTAAAGATGACCCATTGCGATTAGAGTTGGAAGAAATCAAAAGACAGTGAAAAATCCCGTGAAATCAGCTCGGGAAACCCAATTTTGGCCGGAA
>JAJJMC010010584.1:7651697-7742411 GCA_023531435.1 Papaver californicum
TAGTGGTGTTTTTGTTTGATGGGTCATGCTGGGTTAACGACCTCTGATGTCCCATGCTTATGATTTACCTCTACTTGTTTGCATAAAACCTATTTTGGCAATATTTGAGCTTAATTTATTTAAAAGAATTACCCGATTAATCACATAAATTGTTAGAAATAACCGAATCTTGATTCCTGGTTTTCTCCATATTTTCTAAAAATCATCTCTAGTTTATTTTCCTGATTTTTATTAGTTTAGATTAAGTCCTATATTTTCTAAAATCATTACCTTCACAAGTTCGAGAATCGAACCTCTTTTTACCACTATATAAAATCACATCAGTTACAGGCAAGGAACTTATGGTGAATGGGCATCGGTTGAAGCCGTATTATGAGAACTTTACTTCGGAAGTTGTAGAAGGTTGGAATTTTGTGGAAGCACTCCCTCTGAAGGAGTAGGAGCGAACAAGTAGAGAGTCGGCTGACGACTTTAAACCAAGCGTTGCATGGGAGGCAACCAATTGGTTTAATATTTCTTTTACTTGTTCTTGTTTTTTCTGGATTTTCGTATCATTATCCACCTTGATTTTACATTGAATTGAGTCAATTTACATTGATGACAATGTAAAATTTAAGTGTGGGTTATTTTTAAGTCCAAAATTGAATTAATTAAATAATTATTATAGAGTCAGAGACTCAGCAAAAATTAAACAACATCAATAAAAGTAAAGAAAAGAGAATCAGCTACTAACGCCTAGTACCGACTCCCCTCAATCTCCCCCTAAGATTACTAATTCTATATGGTATATTATTGAAGAAATTGGTATCCAAATCTAATTCTTCAATTCCATCAAGAGAATCATTATCTACAATTTCCATAAAAGCATAATTACCAGGAACAAGCTTAATTGATGTTTGAATCTTCTTTTTTAAAGGCCTAGGAGAAAATCCTTTTAGAAACTTACTACCAAGCCCATTGGCATCCTCCAGGCCCTTATCAGTGTGCAAACCCTCTGTAACATCAATTTTAGAAGAGTCCTTGCTTGATAACGATTCTGTTATTTCTATAAAAACCTTCTTTCATAAATTAACTTCGGAAATTCCATATTGAGATAAACCCTTGTCCAAATTCACGCCTAAACTAGTTGTCCCTCTAGCGTTAATTAAGGACAAGTCTTTAACAGTCCCGTCGTCTTGAGAAAATTTAGTAAAACTAAATTTACTTACGCCAGACTTATTAACTTCTTTACCCATTCTTCACTTATTATTAGCGTCATAACAAGAACCCTTATCTTTCTTTACGCCATAAATAAAATCCTTATTCAAGAGGACTCCAAAATATTAACGTCAACATCCAAGTCCGTATCCCTATTAACTTCCTTAACCGAGATACATCCTTCAGTTTCCAAATTTAACCTGGATTCTAAAACAACCCCACCTTCTAAAATAGCCAACCTTTCACGAAAAGTCTGATTTCTCACTTGTTTTTCAGCCACTTTTTTTTTAGCTTTTTTCTCTTGTTCCTGGGTATCTATTTCTCCCCAAGCCACTGACTTATCATAGTGTTCCATTACCAATTCATCTTCAGACTCACTTAACATGAATTCCACCTTATTCTCCTCATCCCTAAAACCAGTTCGAATTCAAGAATATTAGACTTATTCATTGCCAAATTATCTGAAGCAAAAAGTTCATCCACTCTAGGCGTAGCCAAATTAAATTTGCTAACCAACGTATAATCAAAGGCTTCTTGCTTCTTTTTAGCTAATTCAGCTGACGCAACACGGAATGCAACCTCAGACTTTGCAACATTTTCATCTAGTTGTTTAACTTTGTCATTACCCATTTCCTCTCAATTATTTTCTTCACTTGACCCTTGAAGGATGTCATATTGATTCTTTGAAACCACTATATTTGATTTTACTCCTGAAATATTAGAAGCCATAGTTCTTTTACCACGTACCTGTTGCCAAGTACTATCATTCTTGCTTGGTTCCATAAGAACTTATTTTTGCTCAACACCCTCTTTATGGACCTCCTTAACATCATGTTTCCCAACTTGCACCTCTGATTTTTTAAAAACCTTACTAGCTACTTTACATTCTTTGAAAACATGGACAATAATTTTACAATGGATGCAATAACTTGGTTTAGTAGGAACATCAACCTTTTGTAAAAAATTCCTCCCCCTGCTGTAATATCTATTCCTCTGGAATCTCCTTAGAAAAATCAATATCAACAAGAACCGAGGCAAAGTAACCATATTCATGATTGAGAGTTCTTTTATCAACAACAATTGGTTTTCCTAGAATTTGACCCAAAGATAATAAAAAAGTTTTTGTCCACAATTCACTAGAAAAATCTGGAAATTTTACCCAAACAGTAGCATGAGAAGAACGTTGCCTTTCCGGATTGAATTTTGGGAACCATTCTTAAATTCTAAGAACTTGTTGATTGATAATCCAAGCTTCTTTATTGATAATCCTCTCTTTATCTCCAGATACATGGAGTTTAAAAATAAAGAACAAAAATCCACACCTATTCTCTTCAATTTTTCATTAATCAAGAAGAGATCTTTTCACATCAGCAAAGACTAGACCTTTAAAATCTAATCTTCCTATGAGGCTATATTTCCATACCTCGCAACCCTTTTCAAATAAATTAGATGGAATAACTAAGGCATGCTTACCTTCCTTAGACGTTGGTTTAGGCAAAGTTTTGAGATTAACCGAAGTTGAACAAAACTTCTTGTTATTTTTCAATAAATCAGTATAAGAAGAAAACTTTGATTTGCTTACCGAATTAATATTTTTTGATTCACACTAGCTTCAGTGATGATTGGAATTGTACTCGGACCAGGATCTATCGAAATCCCCATTGAATCAACCCAGATTGATCAAATCAATGACGAAAATTTCATGAAACCCTAAAAAAATTTCTGGAATTTTTAGGAGAGAGTAGAAACACCTTTTGTTTTTAAGATTCGCTAAGAACTTGTTGATTGATTACACAACAAAGATAAGAGAAATACCAAAATAAAATCTAAAATTAAAAAATTAAGATAAAATAAAATATAAACTAACTAATCTAATAAACACAAAATTGTAAAATTAACTAAAAATATTATTTCTCAATTCCCGGCAGCGGCGCCAAAAATTGATACGATAAAAGCCTACGGCCACAATCGCAAGACGCCTACAAAGTAGAAGCGGCAAATACGTGTTTATCCACGGAGATTGATAATAATATATCTATTTAATAACCTAATTATGTTCCAAAACAAAGAAATTGTTGCGGATGAATTTTATAAATTAAATAAGAAAATAACTGACAAAATGAATGATTAACAAATATGAGGAAAATCTAGGGTATTGGATTCAACTACTTTTTATGTTTGTAAAAGTTAACAGTTTACTATCTTAAACAATTACTCTCAAAATACTCAAAAAAATATTGAACCCAATCTCATGTTTTGGAAAAATACGACGTTTTAAATTATTTATACGACTTACGTCGTTTTGCAAAAATCTAAATTTCCTTCGCTTATAAAAGATCAACAGTTTAAAACCGTTTAGAGCACATAAATCAAAGCATTTTTAGATGATAAATTATTAGTCATTAAATGGTACAAATAATAGAGTAAATATGTCTAAAGAAATTAAAAACTAATAGTTACACGTCAAAAGTAGCTTCATCTTATACCCTAGATTAGAAAATTAGATACTCATAGCAAGAAGAACGAAATAAAATTGATTAAACATTAGATTTTATTAATGTGTTAAAAACTTACAATTTTCTTTCTTTTTCTGTCGAATTAACGACACACCTCAAGAGAAGTAAATAAAGCACATGCTTGATGTGTATTAGAACTCAGAACTGTCGCTAGACTACTCAGGAAACCGTTGCTAAAGCTATTGAATATAAAGGATAAGACAACGGTTTCAGCGACAGTTTGAAAAAGTAGTTTGTTCTTCTTCTTCGTCCTTCTCGCATGAGTTGTAGAAATAACTCGGATTTTTTTTCTACTCAATTTGTGGTTCTCCCTTCTGCCTCTGGTTCACCTATCAAGTTATATTTATACTCAATAACACCCAACTTCCAAATCTTCTTTCATTAACTTCACAAATCTCTTCACAGATCTTTTTTTAAAGAAAATATTCTCGGGAATTTTTCTTTTCATTCAAACTTGATTTTCTTTCTCGATTCAAATTCTCAATAATATTATTACCATTTCTAGAAACTCGGGAATGAAAGTTTAAGGAGATAAAATCTCCCCTAGCAAATCAGATAAACTCGAGTTTAACTTGTTTTCCTTTTTTTAACGTAAGAACCTATTTTCACGAGATTTTTATTATTTTTTTTCAAGATTTTCAACTTGTCTTAACCTTTAATAATCAGGCAAGAATATTTTCTTGTCTTAAACTCCAAACTCTTCTCCAAATCTCACTTAAATATCTTTCACAGTTGAGAGAATAAATTTCTCGCCAAATTTTCAATTTGAAATGGAAGAGGTGAGTGCCTTAACCAACGCCTGGGTACCTTTATCAATTTGGGTGTATTTATCAATTTTCTGAGTGCCTTTATAACTTGTAAGCCAATTTTTCTTAATTTCCAATTCCACAAAAATACCTACAAGTAAAGAAAATTACAAAATTAGTACATAAATCAAGTACTTACTATATAAATTTGAGATCAAATAAGACACAAAAAATGTGTCTTTCACCTCTATTCCTAGGAATGAAATCTTTGAAGTTGTGCGTAAAGAATGGGAGCTAGCTTTGGAGGAGGCTGTGAATTTCAGACTTATGTTACATGGCTTCGTCATTCATCTGGATTCTATCTGGAACATCTTGATGAAGTAAGTGTATTTTCTGGTTTGGATGCGTTTGTCAAATCTAGGAAGGAGGTCAAAAGGATATCTCAGGAGTTGATGCATGCAACAAAAGTTCTTGGGAAAGTGGAGAAAGTGCACTATGAAGAAACTAAACCAGTCTTCAAAGACTTCTTTAAGATAATTTCTGATTTTGAACTTATATATGTTTCTGAAATACAAAATATTTTATGATTTTTCTTTTGGAATTTTGAGTAGGTAGGTTTTGACAAGTGGCTTGCAAGAGATTTTATTTTCTAAAATAATAATATATTTTTTTAACCGATAAACTTGAAATCCTAAGAATGAATACATAAACATTGCAATCATTTTGGAAGAATTACAAATATTGCATGAAAATAGGGAGATATTGAAAAAGTAATGGTAGAGCGTTCAACTATTGAATCCCTGAGCCATTTTCCGTGTGCCAATACCCTTTTTTACTTTTCATTTTTGATGAGCTTGTAATAACCACCCAATATAGCTTCAGTGATTATATAAGGCTCTTCTTCAACGGTTGGAGGAACTGAGGCAAAGAGCCGTGCATCCTTAATGGTTTTTAGAACCACGTCTCCAACTTGTAAAAGTCTAGACTTTGATGTTTCATATATATGACCTTTCCTAATGATAATTGGGAATTGTCTATGACACTCCTTCACATGGTTAGAAACCTCATCACTCATGAATAATCTACTAGTCTTCTTATTCTCAGCAGAAACGACTCATATCCACTTGATAAAATTTTGAAACGTATCATCCTTCTATTCACATCGTCTAGTCAAAGCGGGGTTGATCTATGGATCGAGTCACTAAGCCTTGATATGACGTGGAATAACTAGTTGCAAAGAAAAATGTTGAACATAACTTACTTGGTTGCGTCCTAAAGTATTGATAGTGTCCCCAAGATTTGATGATATCGAGGAACCCGTCTTGTTGCTGTGAATCCACGACGCCTCAGAATTATGTCATAGTCTCGATCCTCTCTAACAATGTCGAGTTTTACATTCGTATGAGCATTAACCATCTTAATTTTGAGAGTGACTTTGTCCATAAGCATCCTTGGAAATTCTATTAGAATCCCTAATCATGGTTGGGCAGTAGGTGGTTTCTCGTCGAGGAATCCCTACGCTCTGAGAGTCTTGATAGTGATGACATTGACATCAATACCAATATCCCTAACGTTTTCAAAAGCTTAATATATTTGAGGTGAGCAGTGGTGAGGAGTCCTCATCCATGTCTTTCATTGTTCTTGTTGACCATGTCCTCCAGATATGAGGCTTGACTTGAACGGGAGTATCTTCATCAAGAGGTAAACATTTAACGGATAAAACACGAATGAGAGCAGTGAAAATATCCTTGTATTGTGCCTTTGAGAAGTAAAGAAGTTCGAACATGTGTTTCATTAAAGATTGAAATGTTCAGTTGATAGACTCTCCGGAAAGAGTAAAGTTTATGACAGGGAGAGGATTCTTGTGGACATCTTCAGTATCTAAGTGTAGTTTGCCTGATTCTATATTTTCTTTGAAGATACGTTTCAAACCATTGCATTCATTGGTGGGACGATTGAAGAAACGGTGGAAACGGTAATACTTTGTATATGACATTTCTTAGTTGCTGGTGGTCGTCGTACATGTGGTAACTTGATGGCACCATCTTGTATCTATACTTTCAATAATTCGAGGACCTCTTTCATGGGAAAGGGAAAGTATGGAAATTGTATGTTTGGTTTTATATCCTGGTCCTGTTGTTGTTGTTGTGGTTGTAGCTTCCATGGAGTTTCGGTCAATCCCTGGGATGGGGCCAATCCTTGAGATGGTGCTTGGACTAACACTAGAGCAGACGGGAAGTGCCTAGTTTGTGGCACTTTCTAAGAGAATCTTTCCTCTTGACTCCTTCATTGCTAACATTGCATATCGATGGTTGGATGGTGTACTGCTTGTTGACCAGTCATCGGCTTCCACGAGTATCTCCATAACTTTCTTCTCTAGCAGGCCTTTTTTTTTCTCCTGTAAGGCAGAAGCAATTGTATCCGATCGCTAGCGGCCTCATGTAGTTCAGAGAAAGTTTGGAAGCGCATATTTTCTAAAAGAGCACGATAAACAGGAATCATACTATTGATGCAAAGTTCCACCAACTGAAGTTCTGTTACATTCGGTTCATGAAAGTCCAAAAGCCTGGATTCTGAATATTTTCATATAATCGTTATGGTAAAGAGAATTCGTTACAATGATGGACCTGCTCCAAACCCTAGCTTTTTGCTCCTTGTGTAGTTGATCACCTCCAAGACTTGCAAAGTTGTGTAAAAGGTGTCTTTTTAAGGTTATGGAAGTCTTCTTATATAGTCCTCGTAAAATCTAGGTGTTAGAGTCCTAATGTGACCATGATACCTTGATTTAGAAGTCAAAAATGTGTCTTAGAAGTGGCCTGCATCGTGTAACAATCGGTAGTCTTATTCCTCATATTTCTACGATTATTTTTATCAAAACTCAAGATTTTTCATGTTCTAAAACTTTCCATAATCGGTAGACACGATCCCCTTATTATCTGCCAATTATTTTTGTCAAAACTCCAGAGTTTTCTGGTCACAAACTTTCCATAATCGGTAGACTCGATCCACTTATGTATTCCGATTGTTAGAGCTCAAAAAGGAAGTTTTCATGGTCCCAAAAATGCCCATAACTGGTAGACTCAAATTCCCCTTGTCTGTCAATTGTTTTGATGTGCGTTTAACTTCTTTCCGACTGTTTTTCTCATAACTTCCTCATACAAACTCGGAATGACCTCATTCTTTTTCATTGGCTTATTCTTGTAATTATATTCAAGATGATGATAAGAAATTCTGTATTTGAGCGAGTTTAAATTGGTATTTGTCCCGTTTTCACTTGTAGAACTCAACTTCCTTGTTCATATCATGTCACAATGAACTCCTTTCTTATTCTGTGGCTTTGGACACTTGAATACTTAGAGTAATTCACTTCTTAGTTCTTTTGTAGCCATGTTTACTCTTATTGGGATGATTCAACTAATAAAAATAAATAAATAAAACAAGAATAATAACAAGTAATATGCAAGAATTATAACAAATATGAGTATGGATTTGACACAAAAATCAGGTAAAATTATGCACTTATCAATCGAACCTAGTGGATATTTTGTTAGGATGAATATTGTTGTACCATATGTATGATCTTCCAGTGAGAGATTTTGAGAATTCCTTGAGACGTAATACATAATTGTATTCGTGTTCTCCCAGTGACCCCAACAATCGGGAGACGTGTTCTCGAGTGTTTCCGTCCCTATATGGTGAGAAAGTAAGAGAGGAATTTATCCTCGGTAGGGGAATCCTTTGAGTCTCGAGTAGGATAGAAGGATGGTGTTGGTGAAATGAAGATGGGTCTTCCTTACCATGATTTCGTATGAGTTTTTCAAGATCTCCACGAGTGAAAAAATTGGGTTGTTGACTCCTTGCTTGTAGACGATCCGTGACGATGTGAACTTCGTCCTCCCCTTGAGTTCTTGATGTACCAGGATCAGTAGTTGATATGAGAGCATTTATGGCTTTTTCCGTCTGGCTATGACATTGGTTCGGGGAAAGTTGTTTTGTTATGGTCTTGAGATAAGTGAGTACCTCCTTCTGAGTAATAGCCATATTTGTTTGTGTCTTGGTCAGAATTTCTTGTCTCTACATCAGATCGGTTATACTATCCTGGTCTGAATTTGAGTGTTTCCGGTATCTCCAGGAGTAGTGCTCCATGAAGGAGAAGGGTTGTTCACACTAGTACGTAGTAGCGCTGGAATGAGGAGGATTGGTGGTTTTAGTAATAATTTCAAGACCCCCACCGCTAGTATTACCAGAAATGGGATTAGGAATAGTTACTCATCCTGATCTAAGATCCACCATTTTGAACAATTGAAAATTGGCTATATAACTGAGAGGTTGATATCCCTCTGTGGTCGCCAATTATTTTAGAGTGAAAAATAAATGTACCTTAAAAAGTATTTTGTTTAGGTTCAGGAGATCAAGATCGTACAGGACGAGCCTAAACCAAGAAATGGTCGTTCACCTTTTGCTTCGGTCACAAAGGTGGATATAATGGGTTGATCTTAAAGGAGGAAAACATAAAAGGTTGAGAAATCACTGTGTGATGAAATTGTAGTGTGTAGTTGCTAAACTATGATGAAGGTTGGATTCAGGACTATAAATATGATTATTATCTCTGAGATAGATATGTTCTGCCTTTTGATAGATGAAATCATTTATTTATATTCTTGTAGTGAATACACTGATTTTTCGTAACTTGTGGAAGTTGTGAAAAGATGAAGAAGTGATGATCGTGGAGATTATGGTGGAATCATGTACGCTATGTCAGGAAGACTTTAGGATCACCACTCCCTTACCCTCTCAACTGCTCTTAACTGTCCAATTACTTATTACATTCTCATCATGGATGTGTTGCCACATCGCACGTTGCTGTAAACAACTAGACCATACCCCAATGAGAATCCCCCCATGTGATGTATTTGATATCTCTTAGAAAAATAGTGGAGTCATGGACTTCTACCATTTTGGCTAAGTCAGTGCAATAACCTTCTAAATTAATGAGGCAAGTTACTCATTTCACTAAATGGTTAAGTAGATCGACAAATGTTAAATCTAGTGAAAATAGTAAATTCAGTAATAACTTAGATATTGAGAAATGTGCGCATGACCAAGATATATAACTTGGTATTGCATCAAAGACAAGGAGTACTAGCTAGGTCTAGTATTAGTCGAAAGAAATCCATCATCTTTGAGCTAGTACCTCAAGAAAAATGAGACATCAAGATCAGGCAAAGGTAAGATAAAGCGAGTGTTAGCACTAGGCTAGCATCTTTAGAATAGTTAGCGCTGGAATAATTATTATAGTGGCGCTAGCACTAGGATAACGCTAAAATATATGATATTCACTGGTGCTAGCATGGGCTAGCGCCATAATAGGCTGGAGCTGACACTAGGCTAGTGCCTAGGGAGAGATTGTTGGCGCTAGCATGTGCTAGCGTCGTAGAGCATTTGATGGCACTGGCACTAGGACAGTGTCCCAAGGATGTTGTTGGCGCTAGCATGAGCTAGTGTTATAGCCTGCTTCTCGAACAATGATGCATCCAAGATGAATTATGCTTGAAACGAAACATGTCCTTGAGGGACGCATCTTGAGTACAAAGGCGTCCTCGAGGAACAATACTAGGCTAGTAACGTGTCCAAGAGAGACGGTAATGCAGGAAGTGATGCATCCTTGAGGAATAGTACTGGAGCAGTTATACATCCTCAAGATGTGGAACTTGGGTAATGATGCCTCCTCAGGAGACCCTGCTTGAGTAGTGGCGTTTCCTCGAATAACGATGCTTGAGTAAGACCATGATTTCAAATAACCATCCTTTGTTTCGTTACTCGCATTTGAATGTGTTTTAGGGTAAAACAATATATACTAAAAATAGTACTTTTTGTAGGTTCGAGAGATCAAAATCGTATAAGACGAGCCTAACCAATAAATGGCCGTCCACGTCTTGCTTCCTAACAAAGGTGGATATGATGGGTTGATCTTAGGGGAGGGAAACAGAAAAGGTTGAGAAATCATAGTGTGATGAAAAAATGATAGTGTGTAGTTGAAGACCAGATTTATGACAATGAGTTTGATTATTTCTGAGATAGATGCCCTCTATTAATTCTGTTCTTTTGAATAGATAAAGCCATTTATTTATAGTCTTTTAGTGAACGCACTGATTTCTCTTAAGTCGTGGAAGTTGTGAAGAGATGGAGAAGTGATGATCGTGGAGAATGTAGGGAATCATGCCTATTAAGTCAGGAAGACTGTATGACCACTACTCCTTCATCCTCTTAACTGTTCCTAAGTGTCCCACTACTCATCACCTTCTCGTAGTGGATGTTTTTCGCATCGCACTTTGTTTTAAAATGCCATACCAATACCCTAATGAGAACCCCCCCCCCCCCCCACGTGTAACATATTTAATATCTCGTAGAAAAATAGTAAAGTGATGGGATACTATTATTATAACACCCGCATTTTTCGCATGATGTTTACCCTAGGATGCGTCAATGCATGGGATAAAGCTTCATCTCAATCTTGTAAAGCTTACTCGGTGATGCATAAATGTGGGGATGCATCAATTGTCTTGGTTGCAAAATCATCTTGGCATTATGATGCTAGGCTTTTCCTTTGCTCAGAGATACATCATTTTACATGTTGCGTACCAGTGGAAGCATTATGATGCTACAACATCATTATGCTTGGCTTTTATTAAGGAATGCAACATTAACGAATGTTGCTTACCCGAGAAAGCATTATAATACTAAGGTACTATTATGCCGTGATGTATACTTGAGGATAAATTATTATCCAATTGTCGCGCTTAAAATGGCCCTGCAGTGGATGAATGTCCTCTTCCCTCATTTTTTTTACTTGTAGAAATGCTAGTAAAACATATATAGGAAGGAGGTGTTGGTTGCAAATTCATGATGCCTACTCAAGGAAGTATCAATGATGATATAAAGCTTACTCGATGATGCTTACCCAAGGAAGACTTACTATCCCGTGTAGCTAACCCAAGGAAGCATCATAGTGCTAATGCACTATTATGCTTGTCGCAAAAGTGGTGGAAGTTGGTATATGGCATTCGATGGATGTCATTTACCTTTCTTTTACAAACATCTGGAAATTCGCTTAAGATATATATAGGGAGGGGGAATTGGTTGAATGTGCAAGAGCAGTAATGGTTGTATGTTAGCCGGTGGAGAATGAATGATGCGAAAGCACCATTCATCCATGTTGATTACTCAAGAATGCATATTTGCATACTAAGTGGAAATAGTTATGTAAATTTTTTTGTATATCTTGCGAAAGCCCCTTGTTCTATACGGACTAGGTTTGCTTGGCCTTTGGCCTTACGCCCCAAGTTGGAAATTTTTGGTTACGCGGATTTTATATGCCTAAGCATATCCTTTCGAACGGTTGTCCCTTGGCATCGATATTGGCTTTGCCTTAATAGACTTAAGTTGCTTGTCCAATTCGAAATTAACCTTTCGGATGAACTACAGTCATGCTTGATCCCTTCATGGTACAGGTTGGGTAGGTAGGTATCCACAATGCAAAGCATTTGTGGTCCATCATCTTGTCGCTCATATCATCTAATTTAAGTGATTCCAATATTTTGGTAATTCATATCATCTGGCTCGGCAGTGTGAGGAAATAAATGATATGGATGGAATATACCTGGTTGATGCACCCTTGGCGAGAACAAGATCAGTGCACGAACCCAGCGCATGGTCGAAACAGAGTTGGGGAAAATAGAAAATAGATCTACAATGGCCTATTTGCTAGTTCAAGGCATGACTTAGGACTGGACAATGCTCGTAAGCATGTGATGCATGTCAAAGATATTCATCTTTAGATTTTATAGCCTTGTACCCATTGCAGAACAAGGGTAAGTAAGAACGGTATGGAAACTATGTTTCGAGAATAATGCTTGCAAAGAATGCTTGGAAAGGCAAATTGACTTGTATTTTCCTAGCGAGAAGTTAATCCTTAAGGACCGATCACTATCATTTCAAGTGACGTTTCGGGGAGTTCTGGCCTTCGTGGAGCATAGCGTCGGGGGCGCAATTTTTTGGTCCGTTAAAGTTGGTATCAGAGCCAGGTTCCGAGAAAATACTAGGGACTGTGCATTTTGGACTCGTCCGTAAGTATTTTGTAATGTGACTACAAAATTTTCCTTCAAAGGAAGTAGGAAAAGTTGGAAGAGTAGGCCAACTGTTGCGTGAAAAGAGAGCTCGTAGCTGCTATGCCGGCTACCTTGTAAATTTTATGTTAGACAATCAAGCCAAGTGCCTGTGAAAAGAGAAAATGTAACTACTATGCTAGCTACTCCTCTAAGATTTTGGACGTGCTCAAGTGTACTGTGAGTTTGTCAGGCATTATTAGGCGCTTTTACCATATTGTTGGTAACTCGGAAGACCATTTGGAACAGTGGTAGACAACGGGATTGATCATCCCAACCCGTCATGGACGGTGTGTGTTGTCAGTCCGGCTAGCTCCCACTTATGAATGACAACTCGTAAGACCGTCTGGGATGGTAGACTTGCATCCGACTGCACCTGCAATTGATTTTGGTCCTTAAAATACTAAGTTAAATATTACTTGTCATATTCGATGACCCTTTCAACCATCATGAACTTTAGGGACTCCTAAGTGTTATGGTATGGACGTGCACTTAGGATATCGTGTTGAGAAATTCTTTCGTATTTCTAAGCATGTGTTATAGGACACATGTTTAGAAATATAAATCGATTTTCTTGGTAGTACTATAAACCCTTTTGGGATCCATCGGTGTGCGGTATGGGACGTATGCTCAAAAGGTCTCAATCGGTGTTTGCAATAAAACTGTGGAGTCTTTTAGGATTTTTAGGTGTGCGGTATAGGACGTATGCTCAAAAGGTCCTAACTGGTGTTCATAACAAATGTTGGGATCCTACCGGATTTCTGAGCGTCACGGTATGGGACATATGCGCAGGAAATCAAAATCGATGAACCTAGTCCACAATAGTTTTTGAGTTGAATTTTGGGACAAAATTCTTTAAAGGGTATAATAGTGCAACACCCGTATTTTTTGCATTACGCTTACTCTAGGATGCGTCATTTCATGGGATGAAGATTCATCACAAGCTTGTAAAGCTTATTCAGTGATGCGTTAAGGTGGGGATGCATCAATTAGATTAGTTATAAAATCGTCTTTGCATTATGATGCTAGGCTTGTCCCTTGCCCAAATATGCAATATTTTACCATATTGCTTACCAGTGGAAGCATTATGATGCTATGGCATCATTATGCTTGTACTTCTAGAATGGATTTCTTATGTGTAATACTACTAATGCATGCAACATTAACGAATGTTGCTTCCCGAGAAAGCAAATATAGTGCTAAGGTACAAGGTACTATTATACCGTGATGCATACTTGAAGATGAATCATTATCCAATTGCCGCACGTAAATGGCCCTGCAGTGGATAAATGTCCTCTTCCCTCATTTTCTTTACTTGTAGAAATGTTAGTAAAACATATATAGGAAAGAGGTGTTGGTTGCAAATTCATGATGCTTACTTAAGGAAGTATAAATGATGATATAAAGCTTACTCGAGGATGCTTACCCAAGGAAGCCTCACTATCCCGTGTAGCTAACCCGAGGAAGCATCATAGTGCTAATGCACTATTCTGCTTTTTCGCAAAAGTGGTCGAAGTTGGTGTATGGCAGTCGATGGATGTCCCTTACCTTTCTTTTCCAAACATCTGGAAATTCGCTTAAGATATATATAGGGAGGGGGCATTGGTTGAATGTGCAAGAGCAGTAATGGTTGTATCTTAGCCGATGGAGAATGAATGATGCGAAAGCACCATCATCCATGTTGCTTACTCAAGAATGCATATTTGCATACTAAGTGGCAATAGTTATGCAAAACCTTTTGTATATCTTGCGAAAGCCCCTTGTTCTATACGGACTAGGTTTGCTTGGCCTTTGGCCTTACGCCGCAAGTTGGAAATTTTTGGTTACGCGGATTCTATATGCCTAAGCGTATCCTTTCGAAGGTTGGCCCTTGGCATCGATGTTGGCTTTGCCTTAATAGGCTTAAGTTGCTTGTCCAATTCGAAATTACCTTTTCAGATGAACTACGGTCATGCTTGATCCCTACATGGTACAAGTTGGGTACGTAGGTAGCCACAATGCAAAGCATTTGTGGTCCATCATCTTGTCGCTCATATCATCTAGTTTTCAGTGATTGTAACATTTTGGTAACTTATTTAATCTGGCTCGGCAGTGTGAGGAAATAGATGATTGTTGCAACACTGAGTGAGGTAGTTGTAAGCCATTTTATGGATATTCATACTTCCTATCAAGATATATGATATGGATGGCATATGCCTGGTTGATGCACCCTTGGCAAGAACAAGATCAGTGCATGCACCCAGCGCATGTTCAGAACAGAGTTGGGGAAAATAGAAAACATATTTATAATGGCTTATTTGCTAGTTCAAGGCATGACTTAGGAATGGATAACGCTCGTAAGTATATGATGCATGTCAAAGACATTCATCATTGGCGTTTATTGGCTTGTATCCTTTGCAGAACAAGGGTAAGTTGGAACTGTATGGAAACTAAGTTTCGATAATCATGCTTGAAAGAGCAAATTGACTTGTATTTGCCTAGCGAGAAGTTAAGCTTTAAGGACCGGTCACTATCATTTCGAGTGGCGCGTCGGGGAGTTCTGGCCTTCATGGAGCATAGCCTCGGGGGCGGAATTTTTCGGTCCGTTAAAGTTGGTATCAGAGCCAGGTTCCGAGAAAATATTAGGGACTATGCATTTTGGACTCGCCCGTGAGTATTTTGTAATGTGACTATAGAATTTTCCTTCAAATAAAGTAGGAAAAGTTGGAAAAGTAGGCCAACTGTTGTGTTAAAAGAGAGTCTGTAGCTGCTATGCCAGCTACATTGTAAATTTTATGTTACACAATCAGGAAAAGTGCCTGTGCAAAGAGAAATTGTAACTACTATGCTAGCTACTCCGAAGATTTCGGACGTACTCAAGTGTACTGTGAGTTTGCTAGGCATTATTAGGCGCTTTTACCATACTGTTGGTAACCCGTAAGACCATTTAGAACGGTGGTAGACAACAGGAATGATCATCCCCACCCGTCAGGGACGGTGTGTCTTGTCAGTCCGGCTAGCTACCACTTCGGAGTAGCAACCCGGAAGACCATCTGGGATGGTAGGCTTGCACCCGACTGCAATTGCAATTGATTTTGGTCCTTACAGTACTAAGTTAAATATTACTTTTCATATTCAATGACCCTTTCAACCATCATGATCTTTAAGGACTCCTAAGTGTTATGCTATGGCATCATTATGCTTGTCCTTCTAGAATGGATTTCTTCTGTGTAATACTACTAATGCATACAATATTAACGAATGTTGCTTCCCGAGAAAGCATTATAGTGCTAAGGTACTATTATACCGTGATGCATACTTGAAGATGAATCATTATCCAATTGCCGCACGTAAAATGGACCTGCATGGATAAATGTCCTCTTCCCTCATTTTCTTTACTTGTAGAAATGCTAGTAAAACATATATAGGAAAGAGGTGTTGGTTACAAATTTATGATGCTTACTTAAGGAAGTATAAATGATGATATAAAGCTTACTCGAGGATGCTTACCCAAGGGAGCCTCACTATCCCGTGTAGCTAACCCGAGGAAGCATCATAGTGCTAATGCACTATTATGCTTGTCGCAAAAGTGGTGGAAGTTGGTATATGGCATTCGATGGATGTCCTTTACCTTTCTTTTCCAAACATATGGAAATTCGCTTAAGATATATATAGGGAGGGGGAATTGGTTGAATGTGCAAGAGCATTAATGGTTGTATGTTAGCCGGTGGAGAATGAATGATGCGAAAGCACCATTCATCCATGTTGATTACTCAAGAATGCATATTTGCATACTAAGTGGAAATAGTTATGTAAAACTTTTTGTAAATCTTGCGAAAGCCCCTTGTTCTATACGGACTAGGTTTGCTTGGCCTTTGGCCTTACGCCCCAAGTTGGAAATTTTTGGTTACGCGGATTCTATATGCCTAAGCGTATCCTTCCGAACGTTTGGCCCTTGGCATCGATGTTGGCTTTGCCTTAATAGGCTTCAGTTGCTTTTCCAATTCGAAATTACCCTTTCGGATGAAATACAGTCATGCTTGATCCCTACATGGTACATGTTGGGTACGTAGGTAGCCACAATGCAAAACATTTGTGTTCCATCATCTTGTCGCTCATATCAACTAATTTTGAGTGATTGTAACATTTTGGTAATTCATATAATCTGGCTCGGCAGTGTGAGGAAATAGATGATTATTGCAACACTTGATGAGGTAGTTGTAAGCCATTTTATTGATGTTCATACTTCCTATCAAGCTATATGATATGGATGGCATATTCCTGGTTGATGCACCCTTTGCAAGAACAAGATCATTGCATGCAACCAGCGCATGTTCAGAACAGAGTTGGGGAAAATAGAAAATAGATTTATAATGGATTATTTGCTAGTCCAAGGCATGACTTAAGGACTGGATAACGCTCGTAAGTATATGATGGATGTCAAAGAAATTCATCATTGGATTTTATAGCCTTGTACCCTTTGCAAAACAAGGGTAAGTTGGAACGGTATGGAAACTACGTTTCGAAAATCATGCTTGCACAACATGCTTGGAAGAGCAAATTGACTTGTATTTTCCTAGCGAGAAGTTAAGCTTTAAGGACCGATCACTATTAGTTCGAGTGGCGCGTCGGGGAGTTTTGGCCTTCGTGGAGCATAGCCTCGGGGGAGTAATTTTTTGGTCCGTTAAAGTTGGTATCAGAGCCAGGTTCCGAGAAAATACTAGGGATTGTGCATTTTGGACTCGCCTGTGAGTATTTTGTAATGTGGCTGCAGAATTTTCCTTCAAATAAAGTAGGAAAAGATGGAAAAGTAGGCCAGTGTTGTGTTAAAAGAGAGTCCGTAGCTGCTATGCCAGCTACCTTGTAAATTTTATGTTAGACAATCAGGCCAAGTGCCTGTGAAAAGAGAAATTGTAACTACTATGCTGGCTACTCCGCTAAGATTTTGGACGTGCTCAAGTGTTACTGTGAGTTTGCTAGGCATTATTAGGTGTTTTTACCATACTGTTGGTAACCCGTAAGACCATTTGGAACGGTGGTAGACAACGGGACTGATCATCCCCACTTGTCAGGGACGGTGTGCGTTGTCAATCCGGCTAGCTCCCACTTACGAGTAGCAACCCGGAAGACCATCTGGGATGGTAGGCATGCACCCGACTGCACTTGAATTGATTTTGGTCCTTACAGTACTAAGTTAAATATTACTTGTCATATTCGATGACCCTTTTAACCATCATGAACTTTAAGGCTCCTAAGTTTTATGGTATTGACGTGCACTTAGGATCTCGTGTTGAGAAATTCTTTTGTATTTCTGAGCATGTGGTATGGGACACATGTTTTGAAATCTAAATCGATTTTCTTGGTAGTACTGTAAACCCTTTTGGTATCCATCTGTGTGCGGTATGGGACGTATGCTCAGAAGGTCTCAAACGGTGTTTGCAATAAAACTGTGGAGCCTTTTAGGATTTTTAGGTGTACGGTATAGGACGTATGCTCAAAAGGTCCTAACTGGTGTTGATAACAAATGTTGGGATCCTACCGGATTTCTGAGCGTCACGGTATGGGACATATGCGCAGGAAATCAAAATCGATGAACCTAGTCCACAATAGTTTTTGAGTTGAATTTCGGGACAAAATTCTTTAAAGGGTATAATAGTGCAACACCCGCAGTTTTTGCATTACGCTTACTCTAGGATGCGTCATTTCATAGAGTGGTTATAAAATCATCTTTGCATTATGATGCTAGGATTTTCCCTTGCCTAGAGATGCAATATTTTATCATGTTGCTTACCAATGGAAGCATTACGATGCTATGGAATCATTATGCTAGTCCTATACTAAGGCATGCAATATTAATGAATGATGCTTCCCGAGAAAGCATTATAGTGCTAAGGGACTATTATTCCGTGATGCATACTCGAGGATGCATCACTGTCCAATTGTCGCGTTTGAAATGGCCCTGCAGTGGATTAATGTCCTCTCCTATCATTTTCTTTACTTGTAGAAATACTTGTAAAACATATATAATGAGGAGGTTTTGGTTGGAACATTATGATGGTTACTCAAGGAAGCATCACTGATGCTATAAAGCTTACTCGAGGATGCTTACCAAAGGAAGAATCATTGTCCCGTATAACTTACTCAAAGAAGCATCATAGTGCTAATGCATTGTTATGCTTGTCGTGAAAGTGGTGGAAGTTGGTATATGGTAGTCGATGGATGTCCCTTACCTTTCTTTTCCAAACATATAGAAATGCGCTTAAGACATATATAGTGAGGGGCATTTGTTGAATGTGTATGACCGGTAATACACATTTATGTGATGTGGCATATACGTTGGTGCATACTTGATGCGTAAGCGTTAATATGCTTGTATCTTAGCCGATTGAGCATGAATGATGCGAAAACACCATTCGTCCATGTTGCTTACTTGAGAATGCATATTTACATACTAAGTGGCATTAGTTATGCACAATTTTGTGCATATCTTGCGAAATTTCCTTGGACTATACAGACTAGGTTTGCTTGGCCTTTGGCCTTACGATGCAGGTTGGAAATTTTTGGTTACAAGGATTGTATAAGCCTAAGCATATCCTTTAGAACGATTATCCATTGGCATTGATGGTTGCTTTTAATAGGCTTATGTTGCTTGTCCTATTCGAAATGACCCTTTCGGATGAACTATGGTCATGCTTGATCCCTTAAAGGTATGGGTTGGGTACGTAGGAAGCCGCAATACAATGCATTTTTGGTCTAGCATCTTGTTGCTCATATCATCTAATTTTGAGGTGTTGCGACATTTTGGTAACTCATATCATCTGGCTCGGCAGTACGAAGAAAGAAATGATTGTTGCCACACTTGATGAGGTAATTGTATGCCATTTTATGGATGTTCGTACTTCCTGTCAAGCTATACCATATGGATGGAATATTCCTGGTTGATACACCATTGGCAAGAACAAAATCAGTGCATGCACCCAGCGCATGGTCGGAACAAAGTTGGGGAAAATAGAAAAAAGGTCTACAATGGGATATGTGCTAGTCCAAGGCATGATTTAGGCCTGGACAATGCTCGTATGTATGTGATACATGTTAAAAGCATTCATCATTGGATTTTAGAACAAGGGTAAGTGGGAACGGTATGGAAACTACGTTTCAAGAATCATGTTTGCAAAACATGTTTGGAAGGGAAAATTGACCTTCATTTGCCTAACGAGAAGTTGAGCTTTAAGGCCTGGTAACTATCATTTCGAGTGGCGCATTGGGGAGTTTTAGCCTTCGCGGCGCGTAGCACCGGTGGTGGAATTTTCCGGTCTGTCACAACTATTTTGGTTAAAGCAAGACTATAAGCTGCTAAATTAGTGAGGCAAGTTGCTCAGTTCACTAAATGATCAAGTAGACTGACTAGTGTCAAGTCTAGTGAAAATAATAATTTTTGTAGTTATGAGAAAGCTTAAAGTAGCAAGGTTGTAAATGGAACGAATTTGGAAATGTCTGAAACCAAGATTACAAAAGTCCTCAAGGAATGACCAAGAGATAGGCGTCTTGTTTTCGAGAACTATGCAAAGGCTTAGTACTTTGTTCTTCAGGAAAAGCATTGGCGCTGGAATTAGCCAGCGCCATGGTTAGTATGGTTCTATCATTAGGCTATCGCCAAGAGGAAGTATGGCGCTAGCATTAAGATAGCGTTGAGAGGAGTGTGGCGCTGGCATTAGGCTAGTGCCAAGGGAAGTGTAACGCTGGCATTAGGCCATCGCCACAAGTTGATAACGTTTGCATTAAGTAAAGGAACTCCCCTTTGGTTCGGGAAAAGAATCAATATGAAACCTTTTTCCATACTTAGGATATGAATCCCCTCCATGTAATGACCCTTCGTCATTTTTTAACCTTCCATGCACGAAACAGTTTGAATTAGAAATATTAAAAAGAATAAACCTTGTTGTAACTATATTATAGATGACATGTCATCTATATAAAGGGGATTCATACATAAAATATGGAAACGGGCTTCATACTAGCCGGACCGTTGGTTCGGTCCTCTAGGAATGGTGCTCTCCCAAGGTTCGATCCTCCGATAATGGCGCTCTCCCAAGGAATGATCCTCGATCTATGACACTTCCCCAAAGAATGGTACTCGAGTTGTGACGCTTCCTCAAGGAATGGAGCTGGGGCCAAGATACATTCTCCAAGAAATAAACTAGGGCAGTGGCGCTTCCTGGAGGGTTAGTTCTAGGTTAGAACTGGGAAGATGGCCAGTTGGATGTTATCTCCATTGTGCATACAATAGTATGTTGATGTTGTTCAAATAATAATTTGAACATCAACACGCATACTAAATAAGTTCAAGGAATTCAGCCATGGAAGTTAGGCGACTTGAGACTAGTTCGTTATGGAATGGGTATATATGTATATATACATATATATTTAGAAAGGCTACGGGATTAGTGTAGAACACATGTAGCTATTATGAGGACTGCATTCTTAATTCTCTTGCGAAATATGTGTATAAGTAAAAAATTCGTATTTCGATGCTATTTTAGAAATATGCGCGGATATTTCTATCTTTCTGCTACTGGGCAGAGGGCTATTTTACAGTTTTCTCCCTTGTAAAAAATTCACCAGCTACATTAAGTCCCCTGCTTAGTGAGGAACAGTAACGTTTCGCTAAAGCACTAGATGGTGATTATATATATTCACAAATATGTTTCTAACAAGCATGTGAAGTAGAATTTTATGAGTAAAATAAAGTATACCTAGCTTCTGTCTCTCGGGGCTAAGATAAACACCCCTTAGCAATAACCCTAGTTAGAATTAATATGTGCCAGTATTGATGCCATCAGAACTAATCCGTGAAATATCAGAGACATATTGTTGACGTCAAGGCTTCATGGGATTTGGCTTGCTCCCTTGATCCACAAGAAAAAATCCCTTTATATAACAACCCTCTTCTTTTATGATTTAATTTCGCCTTCTTATTCTCCCTTACTTTTCTTATTCTGACGAGCAAGCAATAAAGAATTGTTGCTCTTTGAGTTCATTGGTGGGTAAAAGGGATGAATTGTTTCCTCGAGTACGTTGTTGAGCAAGAACTGAACCGCTCCCCGGGTACGCTGTTGAGCAAGACTGAACTGCTCCTCGAATACGTTGTTGATTGATAGACTTGAAAAATACATATACATAATAACCGTAATCGCAAGGCATCTACTATGTAGACAATGGCAAGTACGAGTTGAACCCACTGGGAGGGAAAAAATATTGTAATCAATAATAATAAACTAACCAAGATGTTTTTGGATTTTTAAAAGTGCTAATGAAATAAATAAATTAAACTAAACTAATAAAGTAAATAAAGAGAGAGAGTCGGTAACAAGGGTTTACGGATTCAAATACTATTTCTAATTGAGTACCGAAAAGAATTTCAAATTCAAAATATATGTCTACATCTTTGTTATATTGTAACACCTATTATTGGTAATTTTTTTAATAATAAACTTGCATATCCTAAGTATAACCCATCAATGTCTCATAAGAATGGCCTATCAAATTATAATGACAAGGAAATTATTGAAATGTTATTTAAAGGTTCACAATTATTATTTGTGTCGTCTAAGAATAACACATCAAATAATTTGACCTACGCATGGATTATCAAATACTATTACAAAGAAAATTGCAAAACTCTATATATTTATGCATTTAGGCTTTTTTATCATACAAAGCCAGTGAAGCAACAACATATATTCTTTAGAACATCAATCAAACGTAAATTATGGATTTCGATAATTCAATTCATAATAGCCCACTACCAAAATAATTTCAATTTAATTCATGTTGGTCTAATGCTTTAAGTAGTTTCAACCATAAAACCCTAGTTACAAAATCAATTAGGACATAACAATAAGTTTCTTAAAACCCATTAATAAATAACAAGA
Source organism: Papaver californicum (assembly GCA_023531435.1). Lineage (NCBI taxonomy): Eukaryota > Viridiplantae > Streptophyta > Magnoliopsida > Ranunculales > Papaveraceae > Papaver > Papaver californicum. The sequence goes on from JAJJMC010010584.1 coordinate 7,674,233, forward strand.
GAAAGATATAGAGATTTTACTATTGTCGGCAATGGAATCCTCCTTCTCCCGTCGTCAGAAGAACTACCATCCCCTTCTCTCCCTTTATCTTTGTCCTCTTCCACAATGCAGAAGATTTCCCTTTGCTTTCCCAACGAAAAACTCCCCTCTTTTCTTTAATGCTTTTCTATATATACCAATTAGAAAATGACCTCCCTTTATCTCAATTCAAAAGGACCACACTGGCCGCGTGCTCTTTTTCTTCTCTCAATTCGTTTTCCGCCCAGAAAGTTTCTCAAAATAAGTCTCATTTCCTCCTCCATTCTTTATATCTCACGTCACTCCAACACAAAAACCCACTTCCCTGTTTCTACCACGTCTACACCTTCTGTTCTTACTTTCGCTTGTCTTTTACTTCAGACTCCAAACAAAAGAAAAAGCTACCTACTTTTCTTTTTAATTTCTTTGTCAGACTTTAAAATAGTAAACCAAGAAAAGTTTTATCTCTAACCAACTCTCATGGTCATATACGTCGTGTTGATATCCGGACGCCACTGATATTTGCAATTTCAGACTGTTTACTTGTAACATTGGGAATTATGCAGTCAACCTATAAACACATAAAAATAGTAAAATTTGTTCAATTATAAGTACCAACAAATATAAATTAGACGGTAAAATTTATAAATTATGCGCTTCTCAAATACCCCCAAACCTACATTTTTCTAGTCCTCGAGCAATACTAATCTAAGAAAAATAAAATAAATCATAACTCACTTTCGCATGAATCACGACTAAACTTAGCATGTGTAATGAGCCTTTAAACCTATAGGTGTGTCTATTGGACGAGTTATGGTCTCGTGAGGGTTTACAATATGTATACCAACAAAACCTATACTCCAACTCCTATCTAGTTGTGAATGATTGAGGATAGACACTAAACAAACTATTTAGTTGCCATACTAAATTATCTGGCTATAAGAATCATTACCCTGCATTAAATTCAATAGTCACACACAAGTAATTACTCACGTACTACATTCATACAAGAGTGCACAACTCTACTCAGATAACATTGAACATTCCAAAACAGGACAAAAATTATCAACGTTCACATTGCTCAAAATCATTCAAATACGAACACATGGATATATTAGAAGATGGATATGGAAGTAATGAAGGGTGCATATGTTGATTAAGTGAACCATGTTTCCCAAAAATTTGTATAAATTCTGGCTCGGATGATCCTATTTTTATTATTTCATATATATACATAATATCTTTTTTTCCCTTTTTTTTTTCTTCTCTTGAGTACCGACTACATGATTAGATCTTTTGAATCTAGGCTTATGTTCCTTTTCAGATCGCAATGTGAGTGTTCCCATGGATCCTGTTCTCGACTCTTGCCTTAGGAGCCAGAGGCAGGAAAAAACAAACACATGTTGCATTCAAAGTGTCATATTATTATTTTATATTATTTTTTTGAAAAATAAAAATTCTAATGCATCTGAGCTATGACTCTATGGCAATATTAAGGCCCCACCAAATCACTTAGAGAAACACAAATTTACAATAATAAAAAACAGAAAGTGATATGGTTATGATGATTCCGAGGTATGCTTGTTCAAAATTATCATGTTATTTCTAACACCTGAGTTCGACATTCTGATAGGTATCTAATCTATTTTTTACGTTTTATTTTGCTATTTATCTTGTAAATTATGTGTATTACGCTTGTTTTATATTTTGTAGGCATTATGGAGTCATTTGATAAAAGAAGAAGAAATATGAGCAAAAGGGCAAATCTGTAATTTCATAGACAAATCTATTTACATCCATGTCCAAGTGATGGTGCCCTCATCCAGTTTTATCTCTACCCTAAAGAGTTAGGTCGAGAGTTTTACTCTCTCTCACAAGTTGAGTTCGCCGACAGAGAGAAATGGAAAGGCTCAGTAGAGAAATCACTGAGGAATGGTGGCTTGATCTGTGAAGGGAAGAAATTAAAGAATGGAGAGTGGCTCGAGCTCAAGTTAGAAGTGAATTAAAGTATCAGAGAGGATTGAAGTGTTGTCTTCCAGAGAGAAGATAGGAAATGGAGTTAGGGTTTTGATATGATGTTTTGGCAGCGAAGATGGGTCGAGGCAAGAAGTTTGCAAACAAAAAAATATATCGAGATTGTTTTATATGCCTTGAATATGGTTTGTATTCTTATTGGACTTGTCCCTTTTATCCTATCCCATTAGTTCATTCTTTCCTTTTAGGTTAGATATAAGGAACCTTATCATAGAGAGAAAAACTTATGTTATTCTAGATAGAGAGTGTGAGGCAACAAAAAGGGGGCTAGGGTTCTTGAGAGGGGATTCAAGTAGAAACCTGGTAAACTTATTTGATATATAGTGGAATAATTTCTTCATCTTTACAAGTGGATGTAGATCATCTTGATCGAACCACTATAAATCCTTGTTTGTGTATGTGCTTGATTTACTTTGATTTCATTTTTATTTCATATCTTAATTGATTGTGCTAGCTTATGCCATTTGTTCTAGCAAATTGGTATCATAGCTCCGGGTGGGAGTGATCAATAACGACAACAAAGTATGAGATTGAAAATTTTAAGGGAGATTTCAAATCTATGGAGGCTAAAGATAAGGGCGGTTTTGGTGCAAAAAGGTTTAGTGAAAACTTTGAAGGGGAAAACGGCTCTTGCAACAACATTGAAGGATGAGGAAAAGGAGGAACTCATGGAGAAAGTACATGGATTAATTTTGTTGTGTTTGAGAAATGAGGTCTTGAGAGAAGTAGTGACGGAAACGACTCTGGGTGGGCTATGAAACAACTTGGAAAAGAGGTATATGACTAAATCCGTGACTGATTATCTTAGGAAGAAATTACATACTCTTAGAATGCATGAACGAATGTCTATTATTGATCATATTGATGATTATAGTAAAATTATCTTGGATTTGACAAATATTGATGTCAAAATTGAAGATGAAAACCAAGCATAAGGATTTCTTTGTTCCTTACCACCATCTTATGATAACTTTGTTGATACCGTAATGTTTGGAAATACTACAATTTCCATAGAATATGTTAAAGAGGCTTTGAAATTAAAAGAGTTGAAGAAGACCGGTATTGATGGTAAAGGGAGCTCGAGAGATAGGTTGTTTGTAAGAGGAAAAACAAAGCAAAAGGGTAGTTTAGATAGTAGTAGATCAAAGTCTAAGTCTAAATCTAAATCGGGTAAATTCAAATGCTTTCATTGTAAGTTAGAACAACATTTCAAAAAGGATTATCCGGAAATGAAGAATATTGAGAAGAATATAAATCCAAGTACTACATCAAATGTTGAAGAAGAAATCGATGATGTAATGGTTCTCACGGTTTATACCAAAATCTCGGATAGTGGGTGGATTCTTGATTCCGGTTGTACTTATCATATGTGTCCTCATATAAAATGGTTTACTACTTATCAAGCTAGAGAAGGTGGTAAAGTTTTTATGGGAAACAATGTCACTTGGAAAGTGGTGGGTGTAGGTACAATTCAAATTAAGATACATGATGGTGTAGTGAGGAATTTAACCAAGTTAGGCATATTCCGGACTTGAGAAAAAATTTGATTTCTTTGGGTACACTTGATTCAAATGGTTGCATGTATCAAGGTGAAGGTGGAGTTATTTGGGTCTCAAGAGGTAGTCTTACAATTATAAAGGGATACAGAATTAATGGTCTTTATACTCTACAGGGCACTACTTTGACAAGTGACTCAGTTGTATGTTCTTAAAGTTCAAAATATGATACTAAAAAATTATGGCTTATGCGGTTAGGGAACATGAGAGAGAGGGGGTTAGCTGTTTTGGGCAAGCAAGGTTTGCTTGGTGGTCATAAAACTGGAAAACTAGACTTATGTGAGCATTGTATCTTTGGGAAACAATATAGAGTCAAGTTCATCACAGCTATTTATAACACCAAAGGTATTTTTGGTTACATTCATTCTGATCTTTGGGGTACTTCTCGGGTGGAGTCACATTTTGGTGGTAGATATATGTTGACATCCATTGATAATTTCTTAAGGAAAGTATGGGTATTCATACTTAAGCACAAAGATGAAACTTTTATCAAGTTCAAGCAATGAAAGACTATGGTTGAGAAGAAAACTGGTAGGAAGATCAAGTGCTTGAGGACAGACAATGGTTTGAAATTTTGTACGGGTGAGTTCAATGAATTCTACAAGGAGGAAGGTATTATGTGATACCGCACAGTCAGAAAAACACCACAACAAAATGGTGTTGCAGAATGGATGACCAAAACCATAATGGAGAAGACAAGGTGCATGTTCTCCAGTGCAGGGTTACCAAGGATGTTTTGGGCAGAAGCTGCTAACACTTCAGCCTATTTAGTGAATAAATCTCCATCAACTGCTATTGAGTGCAAGAATCCAAATGAATTTTGGACAGGTTCACATGCTAATATGAATACTTGGAGATTTTTGGATGTCCAACCTATGCTCATGTGAATAAGAGGAATCTAGAGCCTAGAGCAAAAAAGTGTATATTTCTTAGGTATGCAAAGGGTGTGGAAGGCTACATGTTATGGTGTCCTGAAGAAAGATCAAGCCAGTTTCTTATCAGTAGAGATGTGACATTTGATAAGTAATCGATGTTGAAGCCAAAGAATGAAGAGCTGAAGAGAGTATTAGTGATAAGGTGGAGTTTGGTAACCAGCTGGAACTTGAGATACAAGTTCATGGAAACAATGATACTTTTGTTTCTGATGAGGATGATCAATAAATTATGCAAGAGCCTGCCCAGGAAGAAGAAGCACAAGATCATCAGTACAATCTTGCAAGAGACATAGTGAGGAGGCAAGTCAGACCACCTCAGAGATATGTCCATGTTGATTTGGTTGCGTATGCACTTTCAATGAGCGAGAGAATAGATGGGGAGGATCCAAGTACCTATCAAGAAGCATTCAGTGGGGAAGAATCAGTAGAATGGGGAACTTCTATGATTGAAGAATTTGAGTCTCTTGATAAGAATGACACTTGGGAGATAGTTGCAAGACCTATTGGACAGAAGATTGTGGGAAGCAAATGGGTCTTCAAGAAGAAAGAAGGTACTTCAAATGGTGAAAGAACAAGGTTCAAAGAAAGGCTTATGGCAAATGGGTTTACACAAAAAAAGAACATTGATTACAGTGAGGTACTTTCTCCCGTTGTGAAACATAGTTCAATTAGAACATTGATTGTTATAATTACTTTGAACGATCTAGAGTTAGAACAACTAGATGTTAAGATAGCTTTCCTTTATGGTAATTTGGAAGAGCATATTTATATGCAACAACCAAATGGGTTTGAAGCTCCTGGAAAAGAATCATGTATGTTTGTTGAAGAAATCTTTATATGGGCTAAAACAATCTCCAAGACAGTAGTATAAGCGTTTTGATACGTTTATGATTACAAATGGCTATGAAAGGAGTAAGTATGATAGTTGTGTATATCATAGGAACTCCAAGATGGTACATTTGGGTATTTTCTCTTGTATGTTGATGATATGTTGATAGCTTGCAAAGACATGTCAAAGATACAGAAGTTAAAAGTTCAGTTGAGTAATGAGTTTGAGATGAGGGATTTGGGTGCAGCGAAGAAGACATTGAGCATGGAGATTCATAGAAACCGAGATGAAGGCAAGTTGTATTTTCTCAAAAGGCTTACATCAAGAAGGTGTTGGAACGGTTTGGTACGAAAGATGCAAAACCAATAAGTACTCCTTTGGAAGCTCATTTTAGAATCTCTAGAAGACTATCACCTAAAACTGCAGATGAGGCAGAGTACTTGTCTCGGGTGCCATATGCAAGTGTAGTTGGTAGCATCATGTATGTTATGGTTTATACAAGGCCGGATATCACACAAGTTGTGAGTGTGGTAATTAGATACATGGGAAGTCCTGGGAAGGCTCATTGGCAAGCTGTAAAGTGGATTTTGAGGTATTGAAGGGGCAGTACAGATGTTGGTTTAGTGTTTGACAACTACTATGGTGATTCAATAAATATTGTGGGGTATGTAGATTCTGACCATGCAGGTGATCTTGATAGAAGAAGGTCATTGACAGGTTATATTTTCACATTGTGTGGTAGTACTACAAGTTGAAGGTCGATTTTGCAAAGTACAGTGGCATTATCTACAACTGAGGAAAAGTACATGGCAGCCGTAGAAGCAGTGAAGGAAGTTATATGGTTTATGTGTTTAGTTGGTGATTTTGGTTTCAAGCAAGAGAGTGTAATTCTATTCTGTGACAGTCAAAGTGCCATTCACTTGTCCAAAACCAGTTGTATCATGAGAGAACAAAGCACATCGATGTCAGGTCTCATTTTATCAAGGATGCAGTTGAAGAAGAGAAGATAACAATGGTAAAGGTTCCTACAGTGGATAACCCTGCAGACAAGTTGATGAATCCGGTTCCAAGTATCAAGTTCAAGTATTGCTTGGACTCGGTTGGTGTCAGCAGGTACTGATAGCCTTTGTAGCGACTGAGCGAAGATGATGATTGAGAATGGAAGTTGTGTGCAATCGTATTGTGACTTGATGGTATTCAATTCAAGGTGGACATTTTTTATATATTCCTTGAATATAGTTTGTATTCTGATTGGGATTGTCCCTTTGAGCCTAGCCCATTAGTTCATTTTTTCCTTTTAGGTTAGATATAAGGAACCTTATCATAGAGAGTGTGAGGCAACAAAAATGGGGCTAGGTTTCTTGAGAGGGGATTCAAGTAGAAACCTTGTAAACTTATTTGATACATAGTGGAATCATTTTATCGTCTTTGCAAGTGGATATAGATCATCTTGATCGAACCACTATAAATCCTTGTGTTGTGTCTATGCTTGATTTACTTTGATTTCATTTTTATTTCATATCTTAATTGATTGTGCTAGCTTGTGCCATTTGTTCTAACAGATATGGGAATAAATATGTGTTAGTGGTTTGTTGATATGGGTTCGCTGTAGAAGTGTTAAATATGTATGGATTCGAGTTCAATCAAGAATTTGCAGAGAGATGAAGGTGTTGTTAGGTTTGAGATGAGTTAGGGTTTGAGGTCAATTGAAGAAATGGAGTTGGTGTTGTTACAGAGAACAAGATTTGGTGGTTATCAGGGCTTGAATCGGTGAAGATGGTGAGGTGGTTGATGTTCTTATTTGATTGTGTATGAATGAATGTTTTGAGTATGAAACTGCAGAGAAGTGAGAAGTGGATGTTGATGAGTTCGAAGAGAAATAATTGAAGAACAATGAGAGGGGTTTTCATGAAAAGAAGTGGCAAAAAATAATCAGATAGATGTTGCTGCCGTAAAGAAATAAAATGGGTTTTATGGCTTCTGCCAGCGAGAGAACAAAATGGATTATGGGTATTTGCTTAGATTTGGTTTGAATCAGGTATAAATTGAAGGTGGTGATGGATCTCTGATGGTTTAGGTTTGCAATTTGGGAAGAAGAAAATGAGATAAAAAATTACAGATGGTGGAGGCTTAAACTGAGCTATTAAATGTTTACTTTGTGTAGATGAATGCTTAGGAATCCATTGCAGGGAAGAACAAATCAGAATAGCCTGAATTTTGTCTGTAGACACAGAGGAAACTCTGCCTGATTTTCCTTCATCCGAGTCGACTCGCCTATTCATATGACTGGTCCAACTCAGTTGAGTAAGACCTAATCAGCCAAGTCAGGCCAGGTGACTCGGTAGATGATTCTCTTCCCTTGACACAAATTTCCGACGACCACTTTTGACACAAATTTTTTAAAGGATTTATTTTTTCTCATGGGCTTAATAGTCTAGTTGGTGGAATCATTGGACTTGGATTTTGATTTGGAGAAGGAGAGTTTAACCTAATTCTGGAAACAAGAAGAGCTATAAAAGGGAGAGTTTTTTACAACTCTCTACATACTTCTAAATATTATTTTTGGGAGCAAGCATTCTCTTTTACGCATCTAGGGTTTGCAATATTTTTATTTTCTTCTTTATTAGAATATGTGTATGAACCCCATATCTATGAGTAGCTAAATTTCTTATTATCTGTTAAAGATAAAGTTGATTTGTCAAACATGGTATTTGATTAATATATTAGTTTTGTCTCAATATTTTTTGTTTGTGATTCATTTTTTATAACTTTTGCATGATTTGAACACTTTGTTGGTTAAGTCCGGAATTAATTTAACTTTTTTTCATCTCTAAAGTTAAATTAGGTTTTCAATACGAAAAAAGTTGAGAATTCTGATTTCAAGTAGTATAAGTGTGATTGTTGCTTGTAGTGATACATCCTAGCAATATCACATATAAATCATAACCTTTTTTACATTGAATTAGTGCGTTTTCCACGTTCAATTACATTGATTAACCTTATTTCACAAAACATAATGCTCAAGGGGAATTAAGCTTGATTAGTGCTTTTTACACGTTGGGTTATTTTCTAGGTAGAATTCATACTCGTATATTTTTAATGTGTTTGTGATACTTTTCAGAAATAAACAGGATATTCTTGCGATCAAGGTATTCTATGGTTTTTGATAATGAGAGATTAAATACCAATTCTAGTTATTGATACAAATACATGTTTGTGAATGATGCAATCCCTTGATCAATATATTCCCAACTCTTGATTACTTTCAACTATTTACTTTTCTTTTGTTTTAGTTTTTATTACTTTCATAAATTCTGAAAATCCCCCTTTGTTACTTAAGAAATTGGAATTTAATAATAACAATAGCCTCCCATGGAATGGACACTTACTTACTCTAGCTTCATAATAAATCTTTTATAAGTGAGAAAGTGAATATAATTTTGACGTAGTCCAACATACATCAAATTTTGGCGCCGCTGCCGGGGAGGTAGCGAATTGTTATTTTTTTTGCTTCTCAATTAAGTCAGGGTGGGCAGGTAGTCGTTCGAGTCATCAATCGAGAGATTTCTATTTTTTGATTTCTTGTTTTGCTTTAATTTTTAACGTAGTCTGTGAGAATCTTATTTCAGGTACCGTCTCTTTTGTGAATGTGTAAAGAGGGCAGACCAAGTTCCAGTGGTATACGTCTTCGATCAGACACTCAACTAAGAGATTTTATTCGAGTCGTGAACACTCCACTTCCTCCTAGTTCTTCACCAAGTAAATCTTGAGATTCGGATAAAGAGGAAGAATAAGAAGAGATGAATAGTGAAATGGATCCTCCACCAATTAGGAAGACACTCAAAGATATGACTTCTCCATCATTTGGTCAGCAAAAGCTTTGTATTAACTTATAGGATTAAATTGATCTTAAGTATCATCTGATTCATTGGTTACCGAAGTTTAAAGAGCTTCCAGGAGACGTCCCAAATCGTCATTTGCAACTTTTTCAACATTGGTTGACAAGTTTGAAGCCAACCGGGATTGATCAACAAAAAGCTTTACCGATAACTTTTCCTTTCTCTTTGACTGATTCTGCAGAAAAATGGTTTTATTATCTTCGACCTGGAAGTATTACAACATAGAAAGATATGCATAGAGGGTTTTTAGAAAAGTACTTCCCTGCCTCTAAAGCACCAACTATTCGTAAAGCAATTGATGGGATTGGTAATATGTAGAAAATGATACAACAAATGGCTGCAGTGATCATTCTCGCTTATGAAAAAGAGGTCGAACAAGTGAATGCATTATTCCCAAATCAGCAGAGACAACGGTATGATCCTTATTCCAACACTTACAATCCAGGATGGAGAGATCATCCCAATTTCAGTTATGCGAACAAGCAAGCAGCAGTTCCAGGGCCGTTTTTCAATCATCCCAGTGGGTTCCAACAACATGCACAACAACCACAACCAGTTCATAACTCATAATCATCGGAAATACTTGCTATGATGAGGAATCTAAGTACAATAGTGCAACATAATCAACAAAAATAAGATGTCAATCACATTCGAATATGGATATACCATTTTTTGGGTACACCAATTCCTATAGATAAGAGCTATGTGTCCATCTACCTAGAATGGTTAGTTTCATCCTGAATAGTTCATAAATGTCTAGGTTTTGGAGTATCTTATTGGCATCAACTTTCGAAAACTCTATCCCCAAACCTAAATTTAACATTGCCTTCAATGTTTCTAACCGTGCAACCTAGAATGGTGTGCACTATATACATAAATAGGAGAGACAAATATAAAAAAAGATTGGATTGGAACGTCTCACCTGATTTATGCAAGAAAAACAGTATTCCCTATAAACAATCAAACGATAGTAATAACAAGGAACACCAAATAAAATAAAAATAAAAACAAGAGGTCTAAAGAAAATGTAAGACAAAAAACAAAAATTTAGTTACTGAAGTGTATGAAAAGAATCCCCATAAACTAACAACCTGAAAATTTGGGGATCAACCCAAAATGCAATATTTACTAATGAAAACTTCACACTTATGTTATGACAACATGGAGACACTGAAACTATCAAAAACAAAGGATTACCCCCAAACAAAGTTTTTACTACACATCGAAGTGCGTAAAGAACGAAATATGGAGATATTATTGGGATTGTGGAATGATCAATTGGTTCATGCACGGTGTCAGGAACATTCAAATTCTCTGGATATTTGGATGCAAAGTTTTCCAAAAAAAGTTTAGAAGCACACAATTCAAACCATATATTAGGTAATTTTGGAAGTCTACACTTCTAGAAACAATCTCTAAATCGGGTGAATAATCTTTTGAGATAGATTCATCTACTGAATTAAGAAAACCATCCATACTATCATCCATAAGGTTATCATATGTATCATCTATATATTCTGTATGGAGCGAAAAGTTATTACAAATTGATCATCAGCAGCACATAACATTTAGCATTCAAGAACTCTTAATCTTTGATTCAATCTAGACTATCTCTGGTTAAAATCATCATCATACCTCGTTTCATGTGATTGTTAACTTACAATATGCGAAAAATCAAGCTCATGGTACTAGGATTGATAGTCATGTGAATAACCACCCATCTGGAAGTGACGTGGATTTGAAGTTCCATAACTAAGACGATTATAAGCACAAATTTCCTTGTATAGTGGCCCATAGATATATTTACCAATCGTCTGCTCAGACGACATCTCCTGAGAAGGAGTTATTACCCTCATAAAAGTACCTGAAAGGAAATACTAAAAAAAAAAAGTAAAAAGAACTAAAAATCCTAAAATAAAAATACTATACAAAAAACAATAAAAATTAATAAAACAAAAATCTAAACTACGATTAGAAGGATTAGAAGATAGAAATACTAATTACAATAATTCACAACCGCTCCCCGGCAGCGGCGCTAAAAATTGATAGTCTTCAAAAATCTATATATATATATATATATATGTATATATATAATAACCGTAATCGCATGTCATCTACAATGTAGACAATGACAAGTACGGGTCGAACCAACAGAGAGTGGGGAAAATATAGTAATCAATATCTCTAATAAACTAACCAAAAATGATGCTTTTGGATTTTTAAGAATGCTAATGAAATAAATAATTTGAACTAAACTAATAAAGTAAATATAAATAGAGAGTCGGTAACCAGGGTTAATGGATTCAACTACTATTTCTAGTTAAGCACCGAAAAGAATTCCAATTCCAAATATGTGTTTATATATTTGTTATACTGCAACACCTATTATTGACAAAATTTTCGATAACCTAAGTATAACCGATGGGTTCACAATTATTATTTGTGTCGTCTAAGAATAACCCATCAAATGATTTAGCCTAAGCATGGATTATCAAACACTATGACAAATAAATTGCAAAACTAAATACATTTATACATTTAGGCCTTTGTATCATACAAGTGGAGAAATAACATCTATTCTTTATAAAATCAATCAACCGTAAATTATGGATTTTGAAAATTTAATTCATAAAAGCCTACTACCAAAATAATTTTCAATTTAATTCATGTTGGTCTATTGCTTCAAGTAGTTTGAACCATAAAACCCTAGTTGAACATTGCAATGAGTTTCTTAAAACCCATTAAAATAAATAACAAGAAAAAGATATATGGAGATTTAACTGTTGCTGGCAATGGAATCCTCCTTCTCCCGTCGTCAGAAAAACCACCATCCCCGTTTTTCCCTTTTTCTCTGTCCATCTTCGCAACCTAGAAGACTTCCATTCGCTCTGCAATCGAAAAACTCCACTCTTTTGTTTTACGTTTCTCTATGTATACCAATCAGAAAATCACCTCCCTTTCTCTCAATTCAACCGGACCCTACTGACCACTGCTTTTTTTCTTATTTCACATTCTTTTCCACCCAGAAAGTTTCTCAGAATAAGTCACACTTTCTCCTCCATAATTTATATCTCGCGTCACTCCAACACAAAAAGCTGCTCCCCTTTCTCTATCCTTCTACATCTTATATCCTTTGTTCCTCTTTTCTTTTACTTCATACTCCAATATCTTGATTAGAAAAAAAACGTAACTTGAAAAAATCTAGGTTTTGAGCTCAGCGTCAAAATGACCTGACAAAAGAATTTAGGAGAACTCTAGGAAAATTCTGACAGTTTTCATATTGACATCGCTTACGGTATTGGCCATGAATCTTAGCTCGTTCATCCGATTAATGTGCCCTTTTAGCATGTTGTAGTAGACATCCATCCAAAACTTTTGATATATAAATCATGCTTATATTATTCACCAATTATCCACATCTCTAAATTTGCAGGAGGCAGTGTAGGAACGTTTCTGTTGAAATTTTGCAAAACGTCCTGCGATAGCTCCGAACCATATATTACTATAAAAATCACTTTGCAATGAATGTATATGTTATTTATGGTTATGTATTGAGAATTTTATGACCCATACTCGAATTTTCTATGTTTGGTACATGCTGATCTATTATGCCCGTAATCCCTCTACTTTTAGGGAGGAACGATATGAAAATAAAAGATGAAGTAACTGGTAGGAAGATGGAGATTACCAGGAGTCATGATGCTGATGTTTATCCTTTTTTCAAATCCAAAATTGTGGGCGAGATTCTCCCGACGCATTTGTTAAGCATAATATTCCATATGTCGTTGATATGCAACATGGTAGCCTCATGCGAACCGTTTCAGTTGATCATATTGACACAATGTTAAATTTGACTTCTGATAGGATTCTCCCGGGAATGCATGTTTTCCATCTTAAATGAGGTTTCCAAACACAGGGATAAGGTTGAAAGGCTGTTTAGAGCACTAGTACAATTGGGCTTAGGTAAAAGTTAAAAACTGTCACCGAACTACTAATGTGACAGTTTTGAATTTATTTTGCACTGTCACCAAAGGCCTTGTTACAAAAGGTCTTATAAAAACTGTTACGGTATCGTGACTATAAGGTAGCAGTTATGTCACAAACCGTTGTTATTGACTAGATACAGTGATATTTTCTAATAAGAACTGTCATAAAAAACTGGATTTGCTGTACTAAGGTAACAATTTCTTCATAAACCTGTCATTGTTGACAAGTAACGTTAACATCTTCTAATCAAAACTATCATCAGAAATAGGATTTCTTATACTAGGGTAACTGTTTTTTCATGAACCTGTCATAGTAGTTAACTATATCGATAAAAATATCATGTAAACCGTATGATGTGGCACATTACTTGTTAAACTGTTATCATACACCTAGCTCAGAGGTACCAGATTTTTCTACAACTATCATATAAAACTTATTGCAAGTTAAAGTTACATGTGATACTTCAAATTGAAAAGAAGAGCTAAAAAAAAAATAATCGTATTTCTCTAAAATTAAGGTTCAAAAAAATGATAGAACTAAGGATAAAATAAATAAAATATCATTCCTTCATTACAAAAGAAGAAAAATCATGAACTTCAGTGCACTAAATTCAGTAGTTTCCACTGCCCTCTTGTTTGGAGGTCTTGCTCTAGCCATCTTTAGAAGAATTTGTACAGTTGTAGCCTTCACTGTAAACTCCTGGAGCAAAGTACTCTCGATACCTGCAAACCAGATCATATTTCCATACAATAATAGATCGATATCCAAAACATGTCGGGACCAAGAAAGAAAAGAGAAATCAAATATCCTTTATCCTAGCCCACATCAATTTAGTGAACTCGTATTCACATAAATGAGAGAAAAGATCTGATGATGAATAATGCATCCACTGATGCAACTACCCGTCACTTTAAGTATTACTTGATTAGTCCAGACCTACAAAAGTATTTTGCAATCATGGAAAACGAAAATGAATAAGAGAAACAAATATTGTTGTTACATCAAAACATCGTTATAATTGTAATTTAGAGAATATACAAATGTAAAGGTATGATACCTGATATATGAAGGTATATGGATACCGTAATTAGAAATAATTGTCATAGTACATAAGCATACATGTTTCAGCAAAAATAATAATAAAAAATAACTGGAATATGAACAAACCTGAAGGCCAACCTGTGAAACATTCTTACTAATTTCTATTGTAGTTCTTCATAAAACCTTATATTTCTTCTTCTAAAGTCAGAGCTTTGGCATAATGAACACTCCGAATCTTTTTTAGAACTACCTGTATAGCTACGGTGCAAGCTTTCTTTTATAATTATCTTTTTTATGAATTTCCAATTACTTGAATATCAGGTATGAAAAAAAATTAAAGACACATAAGGAAGTACCACAATAGGCTACCTTTTTTACAATGGGGCCATGGTAGAAAACATTTTTGAAATACAAGTTTCAAAAGTTTCCCTCGCACCACACCAAGTAAATTTTTAGGATTATCTTCACAAGGTTCTATTGCAGTTTTGGATATTGCTAATGGTTTTTTATCACACATCCCCTTCAGTTGGGAGTTGGGTCCAACAAAGCCTGTGTCCGATTTATATAACTAAGAATTTGACCAACCAATCATCAACCAGCTTGACCCGCCAGCCTTGGAAAATTGCCACTAAGAGATTGTTCTCCTCAAATTGGGAACACAATCTTAGTTTAAAATCAAACACATAAAAAAAATACATATAAATGATGTGCCATTATTATACTAAACGGTCCTGGAAACATAAAAAGATACACGCCATCACTTATATATCCATCCTAACTCACATGAGCGCTTTGGCTTGCTTGAGAGCATTGAACTTTGAGAAATATTCGACTCGCTAACACCATTGTTCCTAATAATTCTGTCTCAAAGCAGTCCAACTACAAGAACACTTAAGCTTTCCTCCATGAAAACAATGAAAGAGCAATACTGGAAAGGTTCCCTATCCATTAATTCTTTATTGGACGAATTACTCTAAGAATTTTAACAGATCCTTTAACTGCACTTGATGCTGCGAAGATTAACAAGTATCCTTTGTTTAATCGGTTATAATATCATGGAGTACAATAACTGAAAACAACATAAAGGATGCGAGTGACTACCTTAATGTGCCTGATTCTGATTTTTTTTCCAGCAAAATCCTTTCCATCTCTGTTGCACCTCCATCTGAATCACATAAAACAGATAAACAACAATAAATTCTCTGTCTAGCAATATAACAAGTGCAACCCAGATTATGCATCAAACTTTCTTGTTCAAAGACAAAATTTGAACTAACTTATGATAATTATATGAAAATAGGAAGACGAAGTAACACATCTTCCCTATGCAGATTGGAACGATTAACTCTAGCTAAATTATATTAGACAATAATTCGCTTAAACTAAACCCACCCTACTTAGATATATGCATAAACATTACATATAAGCAAACATCTTATTCCGAGCAAGAAACAAAAGAGAGAAGTAGAAGACACCAGTAAGGAAGTAACTATTCAAGGGTGAAGTGTTTGACTAGGATTACCCTGAGGCAAGTTTAAACCTTGATAAAAATTGTTAATAACTACAAAAAGTAGTTTTTGAGGGGTTTTAAGGGTAGCAAGAGTTCAATTACCTAGACGATGGACATCAACTTGACATGAATCAAGTACAACAATATTCTGGATGTAGATGACAACATTCACTTCATCTAGGTACTGATCCACGACTAAGAGAATAATTCAAAAAATAATTAATTATGTGTTAGGAAAATATTTTTTTTTAATAAGCACATCAGAATGGTCAATTAACCAACCTCTATTTCACTGGCTTAAAGCACAACCTAGCTGTATGAATTCTATGATAGAATTTCATTCAGCTGCAGGGTTAAGCTATCAGTAAAAATTCAAGAGGAGAATCACCCAAATCCCAAAAAGAAGAAAAGTGAACCCTAATGCATAGTTAAACACAGTCAGAAATAAGGACATAAAATGTTTGAGAGATTAGAAGCCATTATATATATATACATCAATATATATCAAAGAGTGGCACCAACACTAGACAATACCTCGTGATTAAATTAAGGTCATCCCCAATTTCCATTACTTAATCCCCAATGATTGACCAAACCAACATAGAGCTTCTCGATCCCAAAGCACAAACAAAAGAAATTATAGTGATAATCATCAGTCCATAAAAAATCATTTTTCAATCCAATCGCCATCATTTAAAAATTGGGCATCATTCTTAGCCCAAATACCCCCAAAAAATCTTATAAAGGACAACAAATTTTATGATATGTATAGTCACTCAATTTGATGAAATCATATATACTTGATTAAACCACTAGTAAAATGAGATAAAAGAAAACAACTATTCATGGGCTAATTTTCAAAAAAGTAAAATTTGAGAAGAAATACTTGCCTCTGTCACCGATGAGAAGAATTCTAATAAGGAGACCATTAATAAATCTAGTTCTTGCAGGTGTTACTTCATTTCTTCTTCTTGACTTCTCTCTGAATCTCTTCCTCCCCTAAAAAGTTTTCAAAGAGACAACACGAATCATCACCTCTTCTGCCACAACAGTTATCGCCACCACCATCAACCTCTTATACAACAAATCACTGATAGAACCATAGGCTTGTTCACAAAATTTGCTATTTTTAAATGATTATGCAACCCTAGATTTGACTGAGGCTTGAAAAATTGATCTCTACCACCAGTAATTAGATTCACTCAATCTGTAAATAATTTCGAGAAAGAGTTTTAGCGCATGCGAAATCGTAGATCTAAAAAACCTGTAAATAACAAAAAAATCTTTTTTCTCTTTTGCCTAACCCATAACTAAGGAAAAGCAGTGTACGCGTCTTGAACGTTTCCTTTTGTCTGTGTAACACGCGTCTAACTAACAACATGCTACGATCTAGCAACCCACTAACAAAAAAGACCCACTACGCTCTTACATAATGGCTGACAAACTAAAAACATCCTATGATGGAGAATGTTTTACAGTAGATCATATGGATAGTTAGAACGGTAGCAGTTTTGATCCAAAACTGTCACTGTAAATAGGCGTAATTAAAAAAACTATTATCAAAAACTTTATAATTTGATAACAGTTTGTGTATATAACAGTTACCATAGTTCAAGAATAATAACAATTTATAACGAATTATACATCGACATAAAACAACATTTTTCCACAAAAACTGTCTAGTATGATTTTTCAATAACAGTTCAAAGAAATTCACTGTTGTTCACCACTATTGGTATGAGTTTTGTTAAAAACTGTTACCTATAACAAAGAGCTAATTCTATTGTAAAAGTTCATTCATGAACTGTCATGATTTTGAATATTGAACTGTCACCAAAGCCCATATTTGTACAAGTAGAGATTTAAGGCTTAAGACGGAGGAAGCGTATCTCTGCCAGTTCTTGAAATCTTCTTTTCGATAATCTTTTGGTTTTGATTTTTATATAATTGTTCTATAACACAAAATACTTTATAGTTTTTCTTTAGGGATTTTGGTTAGGCGGGTTTTGACGAGTGATTTGCGAGAGGTTTTATTTTTCAAGATAATGATAGTCTATTTAACTGATAAACTTGAAACTCTAAGTATGAATGCAGGAACATTGCAATCATTTTGGAGGAATTACAAATATTGCATAAGAGTAGGTAAATTTCGATAAGTGATAAGAGAGTGTTCAAGCATTGAAAGCCTTGAGCCATTTGCCATGTATTATTGTTCCAATAGGCTCATCCTCTATAGTGATTAGCTAGTATAGCCTCTTATTAAGAGTAGCCCTGGAAATCCTATATGGTCCCTCCTATTTAGAGGAACGATCACGCTTTGATCCTTTGATGACTAAATCTCCGACTCAAAAAAAGCATTAGGTTTGACTCCTCTGGCTCTATAAATATTTTGATCATTAGGCTGGACTTCTTCCCTTCTACTTCATGGATCAAATATGAGGGAGAATGTTTTTTAAAACTTCGATGGCTCATCGAGGATGGAGATGATCTTTACCCATATATTGAAGTATTGAGCAGGAGCAGCATTCCACTCATAACGCTTGGCCAAAGAAGAATTAACCTTTCTGGCAAGATCCAATCCCCAATCTTGTAATTTAATAAATAAAATTTAAAGATAAAGAAACAAATTGAGTAAGAGCTACTTGAGTACGATACCTATTCATGTGTGTCGTAGCACGTCAAAATTATATTCACTTTCTCACTTATAAAAGATTTAGATTAAGTATAAGGTAAGAAAGGTTCAATCTACAAGAGGCTATTGTTGTTATTCGATTTTAATTTCTTAAGTAACAAAAGGGGGGTATTGGTTTTAAAACTGTTCAAAGCAAATAAATCTAAGTAAAAATAAAGCAAAGAAAATGTTTTGAAATTAATCAATATGATGAAGATATTGGTTAAGGAATTGTATCATTCACAAACATGTATTTGTATCAATAACTATAATTGGTATTAATCTCTCATTGTCAAAAACCCTAGAATACCTTGATCGTAAGAATATCCCGTTTATTTCCGAAAATCATCACAAACACATTAAAAAGATGTGAGTATGAATTCTACCTAGAAAATAACCAAATGTGTAAAAAGAACTAAACAAGTTTAATTCCCCATGAGCATTAGATTTTGTGAATAAGGTTAATCAATATAATTGAACGTGGAAAACACACTAATTCAACTTAACAAAGGTTATGATTCATATGTGATTGCTAGGATGTATCACCACAAGCAACAATCACACTTATACTACTTGAAATCAGAATTCGTCAAATTTTTCTTATTGAAAACCATAATTTAGCTTTAGAGATGAAAACAAGTTAAATTAATTCCGGACGCAACCAACGAAATGTTCAAATCATGCAAAAGTTATAAACAATGAATCACAAATGACAAATATTAAGACAAAACTAATATATTATTCAAATACCATGTTTGAGAAATCAACTTAAATCCATAACCAATAATAAGAAATTTAGCTACTCATAGCTATGGAGTTCATACACATATTAAAGTAAAGAAGAAGATGAAAATATTGCAAACCCTAGATGCGTGAAAGAGAATAGTGGCTCCTTGCTCCCAAAAATCATATGTAAAAGTGTAAAATAGTTGTAGAAAACTCTCCCTTTTATAGCTCTTCTAGTTTCCAAAACTAGGTCAAACTCTCCTTCTCCAAATAAAAATCAAAGTACAATAAGTCCACTTACTATTAAGCCCATGAGTAAAATAAGTCATATAAAAATTCTGTCAAAGTTGGTCGTCGGAAAATTGTCATGGACGCCGGAATCCGGATACTGTCGTCGGCCACCTGAGTCAAACTAACATCCATCCATTAAAGGTAACGGTCAACTAACAGTCATGGGTCAAATGAGAGAGTCAGCTGGCCTAACTCGGCTGATTAGGTCCTACTCAATTGGAGTGGATCGGTTCATCTGACTCAATGAGTCAACTCGCTGGATTGAAAATCCAGCAGAGTTTCCCTTGTATATGGATGGTTCCAGCCACAATTCAGGCCATTTAGAGCTCCTTACCTGCATAATTCAACTAACCATTCACATATTCAATTACAAACACAACCCATAAATCATTAAAACACCCATCAACAACATCTCCATATCCAAAAACCGATTCATCCAACAGATTCAAACTCGAATCAGACATCCATTCATTGCTCAATTCCAACAATAGAAACCCAATTTTTTATCCTTTTTTCTTCAGATATGTTTTTGTTCTATCCATCTCTGCCTTCTCAATCTACCAAACCAAACTCATTTCAAACACAACATCAAAAACTCGAGCTCACTCATTACCAACATTGACATCTTCCATTCTCGCTACAAGAGCATCATTCACCATTCAGATTCATTTAAACCTAAGACAAACCCGAACTACATCTTCTTCTGTCAATTCAGATCACAAACCATTCACCTCGAACACCAGTTCAAAAACCCATCTCTAATTTCCTGATTCAAAACATAAAATCACATAGAACTCGAACTCATTTGTCTTCCATTTGTTCTTGATCTTGAAACAACACCAAGAACCCATCTTCACTGCCATCTCAATCTCCCGATTCACCATTCTTCATCTTCTCGAGCCGGCGTGAAATAGTGGAGAGGTAAATGACCTAAACTATTAAGAGCAAGTCTTATGGTGGAAGAATTCCATCTTCCAAGTTTAGTGCCACCTCACCCCTTGAATACATCATGGAAGCGCAAGTTTTGTGGTGGAATCCATAGAAACGCTATTCCGAATACCGTATGACGGAATTCAAAATTACGTTAGAAAAAAACATAATTCGAAATTGCGTGTGAAAATAAACGCAATTCCGAATTGCATTTGACTAGTCTACGGTCAAAACGCGATTCAAAATTGCGTTTTTGAATATTTATATACAGAAAAATCCTCGAGTTTCCCTTATTCTTCTCACTTCTTCTTCTCCTCTCAACAAAAGAAAACCGAGATCCCCTTTTGATATTTTCCTAATACCATGATAAAATTGGTTTGAATGCTTCAAAGGGTTCACTGAATTTCTAGGTATAGATAGAAATGGATTTATACACCCCAACTGCTGCACATGCCACCCTGTTTGGTTGCAAATATCCTTATCTTGACTACTAATAACACTCCCATATAAACTGATGCTTTTACCCTTTTTGAGGGATTTCTTCTTCTTTTACTCCACTTGACTCCAAACACCTAAGAACTCAAACACAAACGTAAAATACATAATTGACAATAAAAATAGCAAAGAAAGCGTAAATAATAGATACTAAATCAGGGTGTTTAAGACACCTATCACCTATCAATATACGATAGTGTAATCTAGTTAGTATCTGAACCATTTTCATGTGTAGATGGTGGTTTTTAACTAGGGCTAGAATTGTAAAATTTTCCTCTTCCTAGCAGCAGAAGCATAGAAATATATGCACATATTTCTGCATATACTTTTGGCTTTATATCACAACATAAAATACTGTATTTCTACTAAAAAAATTCCGCAGGCGAATTAAGGATACAATCTCTACAAATAACTACAAGCATTCTATAGTGATCCCGTAGTCTCTCTAACATTCCCAATATTTATACCACGTCGAACCAGTCTCAAGTCGCATAAATTCTATAGTTGAATTCCTTGAACTTTTTTCGAATGCGCATCGATGTTCCAATGACATCTATCTATTTTGAGAATATCTAATGCCTTATCTTCAAAGATGCATTCCAGCTTAATACTCTATTAAAAAAAAACACATCACAATTCGATGTTCGGTCCTCAAAAATATGCCACTCTAGCATTTTACTCAAGGACGAGTCACAAATTATGCGTCGGTCCTCTTGGACGCGCCACAATCAAAGAGCAATTCCTCAAGGACGTGTTGTTTCTCACCGCGCTAGGCTAGCCCTAACATCTCCACACTAGGCACCAAGGCCAGCGCTAGCTTACTAGGATTCTTCCCAAGAGACGCGCCACTTCCTTGCGCTGGTACAAAGGCTAGCGCTAGCCTTGCTAGGCTACGTCCTAAGTGACGCGCCCTACTTTCCTTGCGCTATCCTCCCTAGGTTGCATCCTCAAGAGACGCACCACCTTTCTTGCGCTGGAACCAAGGCTAGCGCTAGCTTATTCTAGGATGCGTTGATAAATGCATAATTTACATATTTTAAGCATCATTTCCTTATACTTATTTGCTAGATTTTTTGTGAATTACTGTGTATTATTATTACTTTTGTAGTTTATGTGTTTTATTAGTTTACATCTCTGAAAGAAGTGAAATTGAGCTGTATAAGGAAGAATTGCTAAGGACCCAGTAGAAAATTGAACTATGAAGCTAATGGCAAAAGAATGAGGTCATTCTGAATGCGTATGAGAAAGTTATAAGCAAAACAAGAACCAAGGGCAAAATAGTTATTTTAAGGAAGACTACTATTGGAACTCTGTCGTACGTTAAGGGGCAGATAAGGTTTAATTTTTAAAGGCACCTGCTCATTTACTTGGGGATGCCAGTTTTTAAATAGTGCTAAAGGCACCAACTTTGTAGATAAGGGCCACTTTCATCTCCTTCACTTCAAGCAGCGAAATTAGGGAATTGTTTTTCTTTACTGTTTTCTGCGACAGTGAGATATCTTTGATTTAATGGGTTTAAAGAGAGCTGTTCGAGTTATATTTGAGTGTGAGAATAATGTGGCAGGGTTGAAGATTGATGATGATGGAGCTTCCATCAAGTTAATAATCGATCTGTGATGATCATGAAAAGTGATCATGGTGATCGAGATTAAGTCTGTAGGTGGATTGTGTTTCGATGATGGATGAATGATAACTGTGAGATCGAGGTTGAGAACAATGGCAGTGAAACTAAAACAAAATTTAATGTTTGAACTCGATTGAATGGTGGTGACGCTGTTAATGGCAGTTGAGAAGAATGAGAAGCGTCTGTGAGATTTATAGAGAAAACAAGGATGAAATATTTCCTATAGTGATTGAGCAGATATAGAAAGTCAGAGAATATGAGATATTCTCGGTTAGAAGAGATTAAAGGGGTGGTTCAGAGTTAGTACAAAAAGGGGAACCTTGGGTCATAGTTTTGCTAACTTAAACAACCGAAAAGATGAGATAAACAAGAAGTTTGGTTCTCGAATTTGTGGAGAATGGTGAGAGTTTACTCACCTGAAAATCAGGGAACCACACGGTGCTTGGTGATATGATTTTATATAGTGGTAAATAGAGGTTCGATTCTCGAACTTGTGAAGGTAATGATTTTAGAAAATATTGGACTTAACCTAAACTAATAAAAATCAGGAAAATACACTAGAGATGATTTTTAGAAAATATGAGAAAACCAGGAATCAAGATTCAGTTATTTCTAACAATTCATGTGATTAATCATGTAATTCTTTTTAACAATTTAATTCAAGTTTGCCAAAAATATGTTTCCTAAAAGAATAATTGTAAATCCTAAGCATGAGACATCAAGAGTAATTAACTAAGCATGACCCATCAAAAGAGAACACAACTATTTAATAAAAACCATTTTTTTCTAATTTAAATCCATGCAAATAATAATAAAAGAATTATAAATAATTATTAGAAAATAATTAAATCACATAAAATTGAGAAAAATACCTTATCCATCATCCCAGTAAATAAACTTACCCCATGGTGAAGAAAACTTGCTCAAAAGTTGATTTCATTGCTCAAAATATTGATTACAAGGTTTAAGAATAATGCAACAGCTGAACAGATACGTATATAAGTGTCACAGAACAGGGTTCAGCTGTTACAAAGAGCTTTAAGCAACAGAACGTTCAAAACTTAACGCAACAGGAGCAGAGCTGCAACAGTGGAACAGCAACACTTATAAATGTTACTGAGTCGTCTTCTTCGGTGATGGTGGATGAAGAACACGCCGGCCGGAGCACCAGCAGGTCACCGGCGGCGCCGGAACTTCACCGGATTTTCTCTGAATTGCTCTCTAGGCTTCTGTATATCATTTTCTTGGCTTCACTTCGTATTTATAGACTTCACAAACCCTAGAGAGAGTTCTAAACCTAATAGAACTCTCTCAAATCACTCCAATTCTTCAATCCCAATCCAAACAGGAACCGAGTCCTGATTCCGGCCAAAATTGGGTTTCCCGAGCTGATTTTCCGGGATTTCTTGATGTCTTTCGATTTCTTCCAACTCTAATTGCAATGGGTCATCTTCAATTGCCGAAAACAACCCAAAAATCGCAACAAATCCTTTTCCCGTTGAAACAGGAACTCCCGATGAGTTGGATCGGCCGATCCTGGGTTAACTCGCTGGCTCGCTGGGTTGACTCGCTGGCTCGCTGGGTTGACCCGATCCAGCTCAGCCCGATCCAAGGGTGCCCCAATCCAAAGTGTGGGTGCCTTGATCCATATTTCCGGGTGCTTTGAACACTTTTTGAGCCAATTTTTCCACAAATCTTTATTCTTCTAATGTACCTACAAAAGCATAAAAACACGTAATAGACACACAATCGAATACTAACTCACTAGAAATTAAGGTGCAATTTAGACACTAAAATGTGTCTATCACTTGGTTCACAAGTTTTGGAGTTTGATATGATTTTGAGAAAGTTCTCTTGCCGAGAAGTCAGGGAGAAGCGTGTGGCTCGAGTTTAGAAGCTGGACAGAGTTGGAAACAGTTTTGCTGCGAGAAATACAAGTCGGATAGCTTGTAACTACCGTTGAAATTGATGATGGACGATGGGCATTAAGTGTTATTTAGAGTTTGAGATGGACTAGGAAAGTTGGGTTTCTATCTACTTCGAAGTTGAGGATTGTACTTCAAGTAATATGAAAGCTATATAAGAGCCTCGAAGGATACAATATGAATGGACCACCTTCTCACGCCTGATTTCAACAAGAGAGGAACTCCTCTTCAAACTTAATATGGGCGTACAAAGAAGACCTTCACACACCTAAAACATAAGAAGAGTACATAAAACTAGGGACAAACACCTAGAGACGCTGAACACCTTTTTGGACGCGAGATTATACTTTGGACGCTGGTTTTGAGTTCTGGAGACGGAGGGTCAGTAAAGAAGGGTTTAGCTATTTCTTTCTCGTTTTCGATTTCAACTATATTTATTATTTTCTTAATCAATTTTTAATGGCTTTTAAGAAAGCCATGTCTAGTTAAATCTCTTTGTTAAAATAAAAGGATGAACTTGTAGAATTTATTTTGCTTGTGTTTTAAAACTAGGGATTTCGACTACTAAAGCTTAATGCTAATGTTTTGTCTCTCTCTCAATGTTTTATCTCTCTCGATAATTTTTTATGTTATATGCCACGTATAGTTCATTTTTTGATTAGTAGAAGAACTCGTTGAAACCTTGTTTTAAATCGATTTATGAATATTCTTTGACTATTTATGCCACGTATACTTAGTACTTCGAAATTCTACCTTAGGTTGAGAACAAACAATTCTTTTTGAAAATTCTTTTCTACGATTCTTAAACGAAAAATCTTTCGTGTATTAGTAGCTAGATTTGCTATCTTGTGCGAGTAAAATCGATACCCTTTGTGATGAACACAAGTAAACCCTAATCTACAACGGATTCCCGAAACCTTAACGCTTTTCTTTTATTGATTTCAATCTTTGTTAAATAGTTTTAATTCTCTCATCAGTTTAATTCTTTACAAAAATAGGAAAAACATCTTTTGACCTGAAATTTACTTGAATTAATTTGTATAAGTAATACACACTCCTAGTGGGAACGAACCGTAGTTGCTCTTGTCTACATCTTTCAACACTGTACGCTTACAATAAAACAAAGTCGGTTTTTCGACGCATCATGCGTTTCAAGGATGCGCCACAATATCTTCGCACTAGGCCAAAGACCAGCGCTGGCCTCTGTTGAATGCGTCTTTCAGAAGCGCCACATCTCCGCGATATGGCCAAGGCCAGCGCTAGCTTAACTAAAGCTGCATCCTTCAGACGCGCCACTCCTTCTCAACGTTGGCCTAATGCCAGCTCTAGCCCTATATGGCTATCTATCAAGCCTCCTTGCCTATATTCTTAAATGCGCCACGATTGGTTCTTGGGAATCTTCGCACAATCTTTGCTTCGAACACTTTCATATTTATGCCATGTCACTTCTAAGTTGACATCTGGCCATTAAAATTACGCCATGTTACTCCTAAGCTAGTACATGACCACTAAACTTACCAGACTCGACATTGATCAGTATAATTATTATTTCAGTGAGTTCTGTAACTTTCCTCACTAACTTAGCAAGTTAATGACTTGACTTGACCTAATCAAAATAGTGGTGATCCACTACTGCACTATTTTCTACGATATATCAAATATAACACATGGGGGGATTCTCATTGGGGTGTTGGTCTGGCGGTTTACGCCAAACGTGTATTATAGCAACATATCTACGAACAAAAAATTAATAATTAGTGGGACAATTCATAGCAGTTGAGAGGACGGGGAGTAGTGGTCATACAAGTCCTCCCTATTTTTCGGACATGACTCCACTATAATCTTTACAATCATTACTCCTCCATTTCTCTTGTAACTTCAATCACTTACGAGAAATCAATGTGTTCCCTATCAAACTATAAATAGATGGCCGCATCTATTCAATAAAAGAATTAAGACATAATCAGCGATCTATCTCAGAGGTATCCATTCTTAAAACTAAATATTACCATTTTAAATCATACATTGATTTCTCAATCTTCTTTGCTTCCCTCCCCTAAGACCAACCCAATCATATCCACCTTTGAAAACGAATCAGGACTTGAACGGATATTTTTATTGGTTTAGGATTATCCTGTTCGGGTTTGATCTCTCGAACCTACCTGAAAGTACTCTTTTGCAGTGTATTTTTTCAAACCCTAAAATATTGTGGCTTTAAAAAGTTGATATTCTTCCAAGTATAAAGGAGAGTCCTTCCTGACACCATTTATTTTTAAGGGTGGAGGGCTTTCCATTATAAGGGGAATGGTCGGTGAAGCTATTAGGTGGGTTGATGAACGTTGAAATCATGCGCGTCCCAGGATCATGTCATAAATGAGGTTTACTTTGACAATATAAAACTTGGTGTATTCTTGAGTGTCTCCCAACTTTACTACAAGAGTAGTGTTCCCATAGACATTTTTGATTGTTCCTATAGGAATTTGATCATCATTGGGGAGCTTGTAGCCTCTTGTGAGAGATCTCTACGTCCTTGAGGGCCTGGATGATGACGACATTGACTTCCATACCAACATCAATCAAAGTTTTTCCAAATTCAAAATCTTTGAGGTACGCAGTGGTGAGAATCCCCAGTCGTGTCTCTTATTATTCACGCTGACCATGTTCTTCAAAGGAGGCTTGACTTCAACATGAGTATCTTCAACAATGAGTAAGATATCTCTGTTTTTCCAAATTCAACATCTTTGAGGGAGATAAAGATATCATTGCGCTGCGTCTTTGAGAAGTAAAGAAGCTCGCACATGAACTCTATCAAGGTTTGGACTTTTTGGTTGATAGGTTCTCTAGAGAATGTGAAGCATCTGACAGGTAAGGGATTCTTGTGGACACCTTCAGTCCCCAAGTGTAGTTCTCCCGACTAAATCTTTTCCTTGAAGATGCACTTCAGACCATTATATTCACTGGTAGTGGCTGACGAACAGATGAAAACGATAATATTTTGGATCTGATATTCTTTTGGCTGTTGGTGGACGTCGTACAAACGGTAATTTGATGGCACCATCTTGTATCCAAACTTCCAGTAATTCAAGGACTTCTTCCATAGAGAAAGAAAAATCTAGAAATGTAAGATTTGGTTTCATACCCTACTCCTACTGGTGTTGTAGTTGATGTTGTCATTGTCGCAGAGATTTTTGGCGGACCCTTTTGTGGGTCTGGCCTTTGAATTGGCTTCGTGTCCATGAATGGAAATGACGAGAATCGCTTGGTTTGTGACGCCTGCTGAGACGAAGCTTTCCTCTTGACTCTTTCATTGCTGACAGTACCCACCAATAGTTGAACAACATACTTCTTGTTAACTAGTCACTTCCACGAGTATCTCCATAACTTTCTTCTCTTGCAGGAATCATTCTCTCTACTAAAGGAGGAGCAGTGGTTGTCGGTCGTTTTACGGCCTCGTATAACTCAGAAAAAGATTAATAACGTAAATTTTCTGAGATAACACGATAAACAAGAATCATACATTAATATAAAGTTACACCAACTGAATTTGCATCACGTTCGGACCATAACAGTCAAGAGTTCGGATCCTAAATCTCTTCACATAGTTGTGGCGTGCTTGTTTTTTTCTCTGAAACATTTCCACAGTTGTGGCGTGCTTGATTTGCTAGGAGACGAAGAAATACTTTTTGTAAAAAGCATTGAACATCTCTCCCCAACTGGAGATGTTGTAGGGAGATTGTGGTACCATGTGTATGCTCTTCCAATGAGAGATTTAGAAAATTCCTTGAGACATAGAATATGATTGTATTCATGTTCCCCTAGCGACTCCAAGAATCGAGAGATATGCTCTCGGGCATTCCTAATCCCATCGTACAATGAGAAAGTAGGATAGGAGTATCCTTTAGGAAGTTGGATCCATTGGATCCCGAGTGGGTAAGGAGGCTGGTGTTGATAAAATAAGAATGAGTTTTCCTTACCATGATTTTGCAGCAGCCTTTCCATATCTTCATGAGTGATGAAATTATATTCTTGGCTCCTTGGTGGAGGATGATTAATGAGGACATGAACTTCATCATCCCCTTGATCTCTTGAAGTACCCGCATCAATTGTTGTTGTGAGAGCATTTCTGGCCTGCTCCATCTGGCGGTGATGTTTCTCTAGGTATATTTATTCCATCAGGGTCTTGAGATAAGTGAGTACTTCCTTTTGAGTAGTAGCCATGTTTGCTTATGTCTTGGAAAAAATCTCATGTCTTTGTATTAGATCGACTGTGTTGATCGGGGCTTGGATGTTTCTGTACCTCTGATAGTGTTGTTACTAGAAGGAGATGTGGTATAGCGCTAGTGATGGTGTTGGTAGAATGAGGGTTTGTAGCAATAAAAGTAGCTTTAGAGCCGCCACCACTAGTATTACAAGAATTAGGGTTAAGAGTAGTTAATGATCCTGATCTAAGATCCACCATTTTTGATGATTGAAAGATTGTGTTAGTAATGGAGAGGTTGATCTCCCACTATGGTCGCCAATTGTTTTAGGATATAAAAAAACAAATGTACTGAAAATTGTACTTTCCATAGGTTCGAGAGATCAAAATCGTACAAGATGAGCTATACCAAGAAATGACCATTCACGTCTTGCTTCAGACACAAAGGTTGGAGATGATGGGTTGATCTTAGGAAAGAGAAGCAGAGAAGGTTGAGCAATAATTGTGTGATAAAAAATGGTAATGTGTATTTGAAGACTAGATTTATGACTATGAGTTTGATTATCTCTCAAATAGATCCCCTCTAATATTTCTGTCATTTCGAATAGATGAAGCCATTTATTTATAGACTTGTAGTGGATACACTGATTTCTCGTAAGTCGTGGAAGTTAAGAAGAGATGGAGAAGTGATGATCATGGAGATTATAGTGGAATAATGTATGCTAAGTCAGGAATACTGTATGACCACTAGTCCCTCATCATCTCAACAACTCTTAACTGTCCGACTACTTATTACATTCTTGTAGTGGATGTGTTGCCACATTGCACGTTGTTGTAAACCTCCATACCAATAACCCAATGAGAATCCCCCCACGTGTGACATATTTGATGTCTCGTAGAAAAATAGTAGTCATGGAATACTACTATTTTGGTCAAATAAGGACAATAACCTCCTAAATTAGTGAGGCAAGTTGCTCAGTTCACTAAATGGTCAAGTAGACTGACTAGTGTCAAGTCTAGTGAAAATAATAATTTTTTAGTTATGAGCAAGCTTAAAGTAACAAGGCTTGTAAATAGAACAAATTTGGAAATGTCTGAAGCCACGATTACAAAAGTTCTCAAGGACTTCACAAGAGATAGGAGTCTTGTTCACGAGAACTAGGCAAAGGCTTAATACTTTGTTCTTCAGGAAAAACATTGGTGTTGGCCTAATGCCAGCGCCATTGTTAGTGTGGTGCTAGCATTAGGCTATCACCAAGAGGAAGTATGGCGCTAGCATTAAGCTAGCGCTGAGAGGAGTGTGGCGCTGGCATTATGCTAGTACCGAGGAAAGTGTAGCGCTGGCACTAGGCCATTGCCACAAGTTGATGACGCTTCCCCTTGGTCGGATCTCAAGTAATGGCGCTCCCATTTGGTTCGGGAAAAAAAATCAATATTAAACCTTTTCCCATACTTAGGATATGAATCCTCTCCATGTAATGACACTTCGCCATTTTTTTACCTTTCATGCACGAAACAGTTTGAATTTGAAATATTAAAAAGAATAAACCCTGTTGTAACTGTATTATAGATGAAATGGAATCTATATAAAGGGGATTCATACATAAAGTATGGAAACGGTCTCCACACCAGCCGGACCATTGGTTCGGCCTTCTAGAAATGACGTTCTCCCAAAGTTGGTCCTCCGATAATTGCATTCTCCCAAGGAATGATCCTCGATCTATGACTCATCCTTAAAATATGGTCCTCGAGCTGTGATGCTTCCTCAAGGAATGGAGCTGTGATGCTTCCTCCAAGAAATAAACTAGGGCATTGGCGCTTCCTGGAGGGAAAGTTCTAGGTTAGATTCAGTTAAATATATTTCATACGTGATGAGCTAATTGAATCCACAGATCAGTCAAATTCTCAGATGCTCAAAGGGTCCCTTGTATCTTCAAAAGGAAAGTCCCTTTTAAAAGAATACGTTGGAACTCATAAGGGATTTACTTGTCTATGTATCATTTCATTCGATCTTTTAGGCCCCTACTTAACCTCGACATATAACAATTCCCTTAAAGACTATACGCGATGAATAGGCCCTTGTAACCATGTCATGTTTGCTTACTAGAATAGAATTTCTTTCTAAAAGAAAAAGAAAGTCTAATTCCATGAAAGAAGTCTTTTTCACGAGGTACAACTAGCAATTCATATTTTTCTTTTACGGAATCGACCATAGATCAATTCCATTATTTGGAGTATTAAATAGATCCATAATTCTAAGCTTTACGTTACTCATACCACGACACATGTCAGAGTTAGGACATCCCAATCGGAGTGAATGAGATGACAGTTTCTTAGTCCCAATCTATATAATAAGAATTTTGATCAAATCACACATCGTAGTATACTAGGCCTTCTAATTCTGTAAGAGGTTTATCTAAAAGATTCACGATATAACTAGGAAGAAATTTCAAGTACCACACATGAGTTACTAGGCATGCCAGTTTGATGTATCCCATTTGATATTTTCGTATCCGAGAATCAACAATATGACATGAGTCATTGCATCTCATATTTACTTCTTTGCGCACCTCCAAGAGAAGATGAACTGACTTATGCATTGATCTTCAATGAATTAATGACCCTTCTCATCATCACTTCCAGCATTAATCTTGTGCTCTTCTCATGAATCTTGCATAGATCCAATGGGTCAACTATATGCGCAATGGCTTCTATTTCATCATGCCAGATGAGCCACCTATCGGAAACAGAATGATACAACTCTAATTTGACCCAGAAGTACGAGTTAGCCAATGTCTTTCCTATCCAAATTTATCATCTTTATCGTAAAATAAGAATCAGTTTTCTTTCATCAAGTTGCATGAAACTCTCGACTTTGATCACTAAATAAGTAAAGTTAACTCATAAGAGAAGAAAGTTTGATCTAACGAAGTTAATTCAGTAAACTCATAAGAGAATAAGTCTTATTTTGTACGCTCGGTTCACTAGGTTCTATACCACTTCAACCCACAATCATAGTCAAAAACAAAGTTTGATCGTAGCTCAGAACGAACGCTAGCTATATGCTTAACACATGCAAGTCGAACGATGTTTTCGGGGGAGTTGGAAAAAGAAGTAATATCAGTTCCTATGGGAAGATCTACTTTCCCTGACAGGTATATAGGGGTGCAACTAATGCCTGTGGGAGTTAAATATGCTCACATTAGACCAGTGGTAGAGAAGGTGCTTGAGCAACTAGCTGGTTGGAAGGGGAGAATGATATCGTTCCAAGGTAGAATTATCCTCCTCAAATAGATTGCAAGTTATGCCATCTATACTATGGCTGTGTATAGGTGGCCACGAAGAATTCTTTCTCAATGTGAGACTTCTATAGAGAACTTTCTTTGTACTGGTGATGCAGAGGTAAGGAAAGATTTCGTTGTTTCTTTTGACCGCATATGCATTCCTTATGAGGAAAGTGGGTTGGGTTTGCGTAGAATGGTTGTGTATGTTGGAATATCAGACACTCCAACAAGACATGGGATCAGTTTCTTCGTGCCAAATATCTTAAATTTAGTGGGGACCTTATCGATTACAAGTTGAAGTCCTCAATCTTCCCAGATATTCGCTGGATATATTCTGAAGTGGAGAAGAACACGAAGTGTGTAAGTGGTGATGGCAGGAACACTTCCATGTTCTTTTATAATTGGTGTGCTGACACTAGATTGAGTGTGCATATGGGGCTTACTTTATCTGTTATCTCATCTCTTCGTTTTGTTGTCAGCCTGTTGATTAAGTGCCTTCTTTTTTTTGGGTAGAACGTGCCAGAACTTCGTTCCTAATCCTCTCGCGGGCGAGTTATGCCAGATCCTTCCAATACTAGTTTCTAGGGCGGCGAGAAAGGAGCGAGTCTAGGGGAAAACTACTTTGTTCTATAACGAGTATAGGAAGCGGTTGCATAGGAGACAAAATTGCTTTTCCCATCGAACCGGGCCAAAAAAGGGCAAAAAATTTCTCCGCCGAGGTGCCTCGGCATTCGTTAGAAGAGAATCGACAAAAGAAGCGACTGCTTCAAATAGATCTGAAAATGGCATTATAGATAGAGATTGAATGATTTCCCTTTGACAGATGTAGTGTTATTCGCTACCGACATCTGTAGGTGTTGCGAAGAAGAAAACTTTTTTTTTCTCGCATGTCTGCAACTGACTGCGCATTGTTTTTCTGTTGTTTGTTGACTAACGAAAGGTT
The DNA here is from genome assembly GCA_023531435.1 of Papaver californicum. Classification (NCBI taxonomy): domain Eukaryota; kingdom Viridiplantae; phylum Streptophyta; class Magnoliopsida; order Ranunculales; family Papaveraceae; genus Papaver; species Papaver californicum. Next base: position 7,707,129 of record JAJJMC010010584.1, read on the forward strand.
GGGAGTTTACTAACTTGGAAAGAGACATATCAATGTGTTTGGCGGATATATGAAATTAGATACTTTATGTAGATATGTAGCATCATTCAAGTAGATACAGATCAAGATCGTAGAAACATAAGCTTGTGAAATAGCTACTCCAAATTCCAGACCTTTCAATGCGAGAACTATGAATAAGTAATGAAAGAATCATTCTTCTTATTTTTACGGTAAAAGATGATGAATGATCAAATGCTGCGCAACAAGCACATTCATTGAGTCATTTTTTCATTCTTTCCTTACTAGAAAAATGATTCGAACCTCTAGCAAAGGTGGACTTATAGTGGTTAAGAGTCAAAGATTAATTGGTTAATGACATAGGTGGGGGAGTAAGTATCCATTGCCTACAAAGTATCCATTGATCAAAAAGTTCTCTAAAAGATAATTTGGCATTCCATTATTCAGTTTAGCTTGCCGGCAACGTCCATTGGACGAGACCGGGACCTTTCCTATTAATTTTAGATCTTGACCCCAATCATCACCTTGTGTACAAAGCATTTACTCCTTACTAACAAGTAGTAGGACGGGCGCTACCAACTGAACTTTCTAGGTGTTCCACTGACACATACCTCCCAGTAGATTGCTTCGAAGAGTATAGATGCAACAAAGCGCCGGAAAGTAACAAAGGAAATCTTTCGTATCTTATCTTTAGTAAAGGAAATTCTTAACTTTTAGTAGTAACAAAAGAGAAGTGATTGCCCCGGATATGCTATCCAACAAGCAAATAAAAACATATTATACATATAGACGTATCCCCGTCTAGCATGTTACCCTACTGCACGATCCAGAAAGTGACCTATAAGGGAGTTTCAGCTGTCATCCTAACCTTCAACCTAAAAAAGGAGTAGGCCCATCGCCAACTCAACCATTGATTCTCCTCCGTCCTTCAAAAAAAGATGAATGCTTTCTGATTCGGCACCGGAAGGGCGTTGCTCAAAGAACAAAAAGAACGTCCAAGATTTCCATCCTAACCTCTATTGAGGGATTTTGTGGAGGTCAAGTTTTGTCTATTTCGGAAGCGGGATCCTTCCTTCTTCAAATAGAACGAACATAGAAAAAATCAGAACGATTCCCAAAATGCCTTTCTGGATATCCCTCAATGTCCCGGCTATTCATGGAACGTGCGACTTCCGGAAGAAATCAAAGCAATTCTTGGGAATTCTACAAAATCAATTTGTTCCTTTTTCTATGACATATGGTCAGAACTTCATCTGGTTTCAAATCCTACTAAGAGGTCCACTAGAGATCATAAATGGTTGAAGAAAGAACAAGATGTTTCTTTTGTCCCTTCCGGAAAATAAAAAGAAATGGTTGATATATTTAAGAAAATTACGTAATTAAAAAATACCGTCTCAATTCATCCTATTTCATATTCCCGAGTTGCAGAGAACAATCCGAACTGAGGCAATCTTTCTGGATTCGCTCCGCCTTACGACCTTTCTCCATTGTAGCATGTGTATGACCCATCCCATAAGGTCCATGTGGACTTGACGTCATCCCCACATTCCTCTAGTATATCACTGGCAGTCCCTAGTGAGAGCGGCATGCACCTTGATCCTTTCGAAGCCATTTGGTGGCAGTAGTACTATCAACACTACGTACCACTATACCGTGCCAACTAGCTGGCGGCTCTCACTTGAATTAGATATAGATAGAGTCTTCCTAGTCTGTAGGTCTTGCTCTATCTTGCTATCTATTAGTATGAGCCCTAAAGAGCCTAGAAGGTGCTGGCACTTAGTAGCACTGACGCACGTTACGTCACTCGGATCCTAGGATCACTTCGGTTTACAAAGGGGGAAATGACCATTTGGATGTTATCTCCATTGTGCATACAATAGTATGTTGATATTGTTCAAATAAGAATTTGAACATCAACACGCACACAAAATAAGTTCAAGGAATTCAGCCATGGAAGTTATGCGACTTGAGACTAGTTCGTTATGGAATGGTTATATATATATATATATATATACATTTAGAAAGGATACATGGTCAATATAGAACAAATATAACTATTATGAGGACTGCATTCTTAATTCTCTTGAGAAATATGTGTATAAGTACAGAATTCGTATTTCGATGCTATTTTAGAAATTTGCGCGGATATTTCTATGTTTCTGTTGCTGGGCAGAGGGCTATTTTACGGTTTTCTCCCTTGTAAAAAAATCCACCAGCTACGTTAAGTCCCCTGCTTAGTGAGAAACGGTAACGTTTCGCAATAAGCACTAGATGGTGATAATATATATATATATATATATATACATATATGTTTCTAACAAGCATGTGAAGTAAAATTTTATGAATAAAATAAAGTATACTTAGCTTCCGTCTCTCGGGCCTAAGATAGACACCCCTTAGCAATAACCCTAGTTAGAATTAAGAGGCGCCAATATTAATGCCCTGAGAACTAATCCATGAAATATCAGGGACATACTGTTGACGTCAAGGCTTCATGGGCCTTGGATTGTCCCCTTGAAACACAAGAAAGCATCCTTTTATATAACAACCCTCTTCTTATCTGATTTAATCTCGCCTTTTTATTCTCCCCTACTCTTCTTATTTTGACGAGCAATCAATAAAAAAATTGTTGCTCTTTGAGTTCGTTGGTGGGTAAGAGGGATGAACTGTTTCCTCGAATACGTTGTTGATCAAGAACTGAACTGCTCCCCGGATACGCTGTTGAGCAAGACTGAACCGCTCCTCAAATACATTGTTGATTGATAGGCTTGAAAAATCTATATACATAATAACTGTAATCGCACGGCGTCTACTATGTAGACAACGACAAGTACGAGTCGAACCCACTGAGAAGGGGGGAAATATTGTAATAAATAATAACGAACTAACCAAGATGTTTTTGGATTTTAAAAAGCGCTAATGAAATAAATAAATTAAATTAAACTAATAAAGTAAATATAGAGAGAGAGCCGGTAACAAGGGTTTACGGATTCAACTACTATTTTTAATTGGATATCGAAAAGAATTTGAATTCCAAATATATGTCTACATCTTTGTTATATTGCAACACCTATTATTGATAAAAAATTTAATAATAAACTTGCATCTCCTAAGTATAACCCATTAAAGTTTCAAGGACTGAGCAAGAGATAGGCGTCTTGTTCTCGAGAACTAGAAAAAGGTGTGGTACCTTGTTCTCAAGAGTTAGCACTAGGACAGTACCATGGTTAGTGTGGAGCTAGAGTTAGGCTAGCGCCAAGAGGAAGTATGATGCTAGCATTGAGCTAGCGCCGAGAGGAGTGTTCCTCTAGTTCATGAGGCGCTAGTTAAACTAGAGCCGAGAGGAGTGTAGTGCTGGCACTAGGCCAATGCCAAAGAGAGTGTGGCGCTAGCACCAGGACGGCGCCACAAGTTGATGACGTTCCCCTTGTGTCGGAGCTCAAATAATAGCGCTCCCATTTGGTTCAGTCCTCTAAAAATGGAGCTTTCCCAAGGTTTGGTCTCCGGTAATGGCACTCTCCCAAGGAATGATCCTCGATCTATGACGCTTCCTCAAGGAATGGTCTTCGATCTATGACATTTCCTCAAGGAATAGAGCTGAGGCCAAGATGCGTTTCCAAGAACTGAGCTAGGTCAGTGGCGCTACCTGGAGGGATAATGCTAGGTTAGACCCGGGGAGATGGATATTTATATGTTATCTCCATTGTGCATACAATAGTATGTTGATGTTGTTCAAATAGGAATTTGAACGTCGACAAACATGCAAAATAAGTTCAAGGAATTCAGCCGTGGAAGTTAAGCGACTTAAGACTAGTTCGATATGGCATGGGTATATATGTATATATACATATATATTTAGAAAATCTATGGGATCAATATAGAAAACCTTTAGCTATTATGAGGACTCCATTCTTAATTTTCTTGCAGAATATGGGTAATGACGTGATCGTCCACATCAAAATTATTTATTACTTTCTCACTACTTAAGATTTATATGAAGCAATTTGAAGAAAAGATCGTTCCCACAGAGAGGTCTAGGTTGTTATTTGAATTCAAGTTCTTATGTCAAACAAGGGGGGATTTTTCAGAATTATTTAAACTAATTCAAACAAAGTTAAAAGCTAAGAAATAATAAAAGAAATCGATGAGATGGGACAATATTGATTATGGTTTCTTTTTTATTCACAAAACATGTTCTTGTACTAATAATACGAATTGAAATTTAATCTCATATTATCAAAATCCCTATAATACCTTGATCGCAAGAATATCCTGTTGATTTCCTAAAATCATCACACTTACATAAAACGACAGAATTGTGAATTCTACTTATTGAACAACCTAAATTGTAAAAACACAATTAGGTTTAATCCAATAAGAGCGTTAAGATTTGTGAAATAGGATAGTCAATGCAATTGACATACCCTAGTAGATAATCTAACAAAGGTCATGATTCACATGTGAGTACAAGAAAGTATCACGATAATCCATAATAAACACTATGCTACTTGTATTCAAGGAATATCACCTTTGCGTATAATAAGCCCTAAATTAGCTATAAATACGTACACAATTCGATCAATTCCGGAGTTGAAAAAATCGGTATTCAATCATACATGGAGATTTGAAGTGAATTATGAGTGATAATGTGAGACAAAACTAATATAGAAAATCAATTATTCTCTAACTATTTATAAAATTTATTACTCATAAATTTGTGTTCACAAAATTGAATAGAAGAAATAAATTACAAACCTTAGATGTTGAGCAATCTTCCCCTTGCGAACCTACAAAAAGAAATATAAGAGGTCAGAAGAGAATTAGTTGAAAAACTAGATATTTCTCTCACTTGTTGAAGTTCCTCTTATATAGCTTTTCTTATTCCACCAATCCAACTTGGAGTACAACTCTTTTCTGATGAATGATTTTTTGGGGACCCCTCGGAATTTGAGAGGCTGGGCCCCCCTATCCATATAATTTTAGTAATGGCTAAAATACCCTCACTTAATTATAAGTTAATAATTTGAGTTGGATTAATTAGTTGATTGTTAGATTTAGATAAGATTAGATTTTATTAACATTAGATAAAATATTTGGGATAGAGAATTAAAAATACTGTGAGGGAGAAGAAGACTTTTTGAATAAAAACTGAAACCTAGGTTTGGTGATTGTTAAATTCAAAATAAATGACTCTAGTGCAAACTATGAGGAATTTGAACCTTTAAATCATAGTAGAAACAAATTATTAATCAGTCTTCATAACAATCCGGTAATAGGTGATTTGTTTGATGGTGAACGTTTTTTTCCCCAAACCCAATCTTAACCCCAAAATTAGGGTTTTTACGAGATTAACGAGACCACAACGAAGAATATGAAGATTATAATGTTTGGGATACTCGGGTATACTTGTTAATGTGTTTTTATTGCTTGAATTGTCTCAAATTTGGTGAAAATATAAAATTTTATAGCTTAGCTCCGATAAGCTCGATATAAGTTCGGCTAGGACAATGAAGAACACAGGTAACCAAACACTGAGTCATGTAGTTAATGGAGATTTGGACTAAGTTCGGCTATATTTTGGGTTAACCAATGTAATGTTCAGTTAGTTCAATTCCAACTTATTCGTAGCCGAACTATTAGTTCAAAGTATTGGTAGTAGCCAAACTTAGCTGGTAGTATCCGAACTTGGATGTTCGGTTAAGTTGGAAAAGATCGACCTAGAAAATCTTTTTGTTCGGTCATGACTTGAATAGACTTTTTAACCGAACATTTCCCTGTTTTGTATATCTTTGAATATTTGTCAACTAAAAATTGTGATTCTAAACCAATCTTTTTGTTCAGTGAGGTCTATAATAAGCTTTTCTAACCGAACAATTCTTTGTTACCACTTGGAAGTTGTTACCAAAAGTGAAAAATTAGGAGTGAAGGTCTAGTGGTAACCAAGATATGAAATTCATAACATTCTATTGAAGGAAACCACATTACATTGAAGGAAACGAATTACAATGATGGAAAAGACCTAACGTACTTCATAATATTATACTCGAATACTTATAATACTCGAAGTATAAGACATTTTGAACCAAGACTTGGGAGCATGCATGATGCCTGAATTTTTTGCCACCATCCTTCTTATATTCGGCTTCAACATGAGTTATCCGAAAAAGGAAATCAATAATAAGTTAGTACTATATAAAAATCGGGTTTGATTAATAATTTAATCGATATATGCTTATTATTTCATCACTTCCGAGCTCCGGATAAAAATCTTTCATGTCTTCCAAATTCGTTCTAAAAAAAAAAATTGATCGTAAAGCATTTCGAATCTTTTCTTCATTTTTGTTATTGATCTTGATCTTTTATTTCCGTCTAATGTCACAAAAACCCAAAATACCTGATTCCAAAAACGATCCAAGGATTGATCTGTGTTGATGTTTAGTTGTTCTTCATACTTTATGACCGTCGCCCACATGCAAACTACGGCAACATCTTCTTTGGTAGTGAATTTAGTACCCATTTTTTTGTTTTTTTTTGGGATGATGAAGAAATGAGAAAGTATTTGAGAATTGTGGGGATTTTTTGTTGAGAAAAGTAAGAGTATAATTTGTAAAAAGAAGTGTGAAGAATGTTTGTTCTGTTAAGAGGCGTTTTTATAGGTTATAAAGAACCAACAGCTAGTATATGAACCCTTTCAAGAAACTAGTCGTTGGCACAAGGTACAAGCAGGTTAATTTTGAAACCAACACATTGTTCGGTTAGGAAAAACGTTTATTGACATAGCCGAACTCTAAGAAATTGATAGAATAACCTAATTAGAAGGTTCGGTTAGATATATAATATGCTTTAATAACCGAACTTTCCTAGTTCAAACCGAAAATAAAGTTCGGTTAAGTTAAAAAATTTAATTCGAATCGAACCTTTCTCCGTTTTTGCTTTGATTTTATAGCTTGCCATCCGAACATTGATTTTCTAGATCTTTTAGTTCGATGTGGTATGTAATTGGCTAGACTAACCGAACATTGGTCTGTTACCCCTTGGAAGTGTATTTTGGATTTTAATTGTATTAAAATCACATCGATTAGTACCAACAATAGTTAAAATAAGCATAAATGTCTAACAACAACACGCTAAAAATAAAATTTAGTAACATTTTTAATTGAAGGGAACGAGATTACAATAAGGGAAAAGACCTAAAGTAGATAAATTAGACATGAAAAAGTTAAACACGGAAATACAAGTCCCTAGAACTCAAAACACAATAGACTTATGATGCCTGAATCTTTCGCCAAAGATTTCCTCATAGCGAAGCAACGAAAATTCATAGTATAGTTGAAATGCACTTAGTTGGGTTGTTTTTTTATTACTATCGACGGTAGGATACCTCCGTTTGGTTTCCACCATAACCAATCTAAAACTTTCACATCAATTATGAATTGAAGTAATTCGAATCTCTCCTTGATGAGTCGAAATGATCTTCCATTGACATTGCCCTCTAACACGACAAAGAAAAAGAATACATGGTTCCAAAATTATCAAAGGGTTGATATAAGTTAATGTTTAGGTCTTGATAATGCTTTGTGTTCGACGACCAAGAGCGAGATATTGCAACATCTTCTTTTGTGGTGAATTCAGTAGCATGTTTGTTATTTTTTTGGTATGATGAAGAAATAGAAACAATTTGCGAAGTATGAGGAATGTTTGTAGAGAGAAGTTTGTGTATTATTTATAAAGAGAAGTGTGAGGATATTTGTTGTGGTAGGAGCTGTTCTTATAAGTCATAGAGGACCAACAAATAGTGTATCAACCCAAATTTTGAGAAACTAGTCGTTGGCTCAAGGTTCTAATGGGTCATTTTTGAAACATAAAGAAAGTTCAGTTAGAAGAAGTTGTTATCTATATAACCGAACTTTCAAAATATCAAAGAATTCAATTCAAGTATGAATTTCAAAAGCTCGATAATAGGCTTTAATAACCAAACTTATAGGTCTAAATAAAAAAAGTTGGTTATGTTTAAAATTGGTATTCTAACCAAACCTTTCTCTGTTTTGCCTAAATTTCAATGTTTTACAGCCGAACTATTTGTTCGGTTAGTTATGTAATGCGCTTTACAAACCGAACTTTTTAGCCGAAACTTATGAAATACATTAGCTAAATTTTCAAACCAAGTTACGAAGCATTAACGTCAAATACAAACAAACTTACGAAATTCAAACCATGTAACTGTTGAAAAATACAAACATACTGAATTCAAACACTCATGCACCACGTAGACTAGTGCGACGAACTCTTTTACCACGTCCTAGTTCAGGATCTTATTGTTGAAGTTCTTCGTCAGTTTGGGTCTTATCTCCACTTGGTTCCATCCTGGTAGCAACAACCGCACTTGAACCTTCCCCTTGTTGTCGCCTCCTCTTGGGCACCTTTGCCTTGATCAGCTCCACCTTATTGTTTGATATAACATTGTTCCATTCGTTGTAAAGGGTTTTCTGTTCTTCTGTCGACATAGGCTCTTCCGTACGTATTTTAGCTATCATTTTCCTCAAGAGCTTCCTACCATCCTTAACCTATTCAAAGTTAAACATAAAAATACATTATTTTATATCAAACTTTATAACACGTCGAGAATCATAAAGAGAAAAACTTTATTTACCATACTCTCCAACATCTTTGCCACATTTTCACCATAAGTAGGCGTCTTCTCGGTTTCAACACCCTTATCCTTCGCTTTTGTTTTCTTCTAACCACCTTAGCTTGTTGAACTTTATTTATAACATAAGGATGAGTAATACCTACATACCATTCTATGTACCCTTATCCATAGGCACTTTGGACACCCTCCAAAGATATACACTCGTCTTCATCAATAAGGTATTCATCCATGTTGTTCCACATCTCTGGCGTTGGTTGTGGGTCATGACTGGGCTTAAAATTGTCGGTGTTCTTTGTACCCCTCTTCAACAATCTAAAGTTTTAATTCTCCACGATTAGTATAGTCTGCACACAAGAGAGATTGAGAAATACTCTTTGAGGTTTGTACATCGAGTAACCGCCAAAAAAAAAGATGGCCCGTAGTAAGCCGCGACTAGAGAGATCTCAACCTTGACAAAAGAATAAAGATGAAAAACTACTTCACCCGCTCTCAAATCATCCAACACCGGCCTCAAATCTGTCAACAGATTCTCTTTAGTCTTCTTCTGTACGCGCTTGAACACGTACGTTCCAGCTGTCGGATGCCCATTAAGCCACCCTTCCGTATCATCAAGCAATTTCAATATAGGGAGCTGGTCGTACACCCACTCCTAAGGGAAAAAAATCAAGGTTAATAAAAGTTCGGCTGGAACAAAAATTCAATTCTCAACCGAACATTAATCATCTTTATACAAAATTTATAGGTATGGGGATGTTGAAGAGTACCTTGAAGAGAGTGTAGTAGCCTCCGATTTGTGAAGTATTAATCTTATTAGTGCTCCGCAGTTTTTCTTGAAGGAACGCAAGGAACACAGTGCCCCAAGATTAATCATTGACCTCATCGAGGGAATGCAAAAGATGGAGAAAATTGGCATCTACCCTATTTTAAGAAATGTCGGGAAAGATAAGGATTCCTAGATGATACAAAAAGTAAGTGGTGACATATTTCCTAATCTTGTCTTCGTCCATCACCAAATATCCTCTCTCTACTTTCTTTTCTGTCCCTCTGAATTCCCTCTTCAAAACAACCAAATTGAACTTCCTCAACTTCTTCAATGGACGACCTTTGTGATAGAACTCCATAAACTCTATACCAGCTTCAGGATCCATAAAAGTGCGTATGAACTCCATTCTTTTTGTATCATCTAGGAAAGTAAGGAAGACCTGTCAGGATAATACTCCTCATCCTCTCAACTGCTCTGTAACCTCCCACTTCCCGTTACCTTCTTGTTCGTGGAGGGGAAGCCACCACCCACGATTGTCGTAGACCACCATACCAATGCCCCAATGAGGATTCTCTCATGTATTGTATTTTATATCTCGTAGAAATAGTGGAGTCATTAGCCACTATTGTTTTGATTAAGTCAAGTCAAGTCAAATGACCTGCTAAGTCAGTAAGGCAAGTTGCGCGACTCACTGGATTGATAATCAGACTGATTAGTGTCGAGTCTGGGAAATTCAGTATCCATGTAATTGCTTAGATGTAACATGGCACATTTAATGGCTAAGTATTAGCTCAGAAGTAACTTAGCATAAGTTTGAGAGGCAATTGAGTCCAAATATTGTAAAGGGATTCTTAAGCAAGGAGACCTACTAGAATCCATATTAGGTTTAGCATTTGACTCATATTGAGAAGAAAGGTGTATTTCTGAGGGAAGTAGCTAGCAAAGCTGGGACCAGCTACTTAGCGCAAATAAGGATATGCTACCTCTTTTGATGTAAAAAGGCTAATGTGCTAACGTTTCAGGAGTAAGACCAATATGCATGGGCTTTTAGCAAATGCCAATTATGCTAAGGATAAGAAGCTAGTGTCAAGGAGGTTCAAAATTAACACTTAAATTGGGTCAAATTCAATTATCCCTAAAGTTCTAGTGCTAATGCTCTTGTAGCTAAGTCGCTAAGCTAGTGATGCGCTAGCTAGAGGTGCTACGTCCAAGGTTGCATTATCTAGGGCGTGCTGGAGAGTCAAGGGACACGCTGGAGCTAAGACGCATTAGGTTAGGATAGATGTGCATTGGCTACGAGGGACGCGCTATGCATTTCTAGGACGCATTGGCCACTATGGATGTGCTAAAGAAGCTAGGGACGCATTGGTCACTATGGGACGCACTAGAGAAGCTAGGACGCATTAATGCATGGCTTGGAAGGGACGCATTGGCCTTGAAGGGACGCGCTAGGCATCTGGGACGCATCGTCCTAGGATAAAGACTCGGTAGAGAGCCAAGACGCGCTGGCTAGGGTGTATTATCTTGGTGATAGCCAAGAGGAGTTAGCTCCTTTGGCGCTAGAGTTAGGGTTAACACTTTTAGTGCTAGAGTTGAGATGCCAAGGTGGTGATGCACTATCTAAGGCCTCATTAGGCCAAGATATGCTATCTAGGACCATGTTAGGTTAGTTAACACTTCTCAGATGCTAGGGTTAGCGCCAAGAAAGTTTAGCGCTAATGTGGCCAACTGGTGCCAATACGCGAAATAACTAGTTCTAACTTGGTGCTGATAAGAGAGAAGGATAGAGTTATCTTACCTTAGAGGTTCAATGTATTTCTATGGCATTGCTTCTTGGTTATGGCGCATCCAAGAGGAATGACGCATTATTTACGGCTTATATTCAAGCAAAGTGCTAAAGCAACATATTTGACAAGTATTAATTGCGAGTGAAGCGTTAAGCTATAATGTATTTTGGGGTTTAAGCATTATCTATTCCTGAGTTTGATGGATGTTGCTGGAACATCAACGCGCATTCAAGGCGAGTTCAAGGAATTCAGCCGTGGAATTTATGTGATTTGAGACTCGTTCGACATGGCATGAATATTATGAGTATTGAGGAGGCTGCAAGGCCAGTTTAGAATGTTTAGATAAAGTTTGTACTCTTAATTCGCTTGCAGAATATAAGTAGAGATAGAGCAATCCAAATTTTTTTATAGAGTTAAACATATACGCATAAATATGAACATATACTTTTGTATCTTAGCAGATGGCAATTTTTCAATTATATCCCTTGTCAAAAACTCACTATCTACATTAATTCCCTAATTAGTGAGGAATAGTAATGTTGCTCAGTAAGCACTAGATGGTGGAAATATGTTTTCAATTATCATATATGCATAATTCAAATTTTAAAAGTAGAGGAAGATATACTTAGCTTTTGGGATATATTGGGAATAATAGGCGCCCTTGTCCCTGTTAGGAATATCAATTATCATGGGTGGGAAGGACCAAAAATTGGAGCGGCAAAAAGAAAGTAAATTAAAGCCACCTTTTTTTTTTTTTAGGTTTCCCAGTTGGATTGGGAGTCTTCAAGTTGGCGCATATATATATATATATACATATATATATATATGCCTCTTCTTATTTTATTTTTATATGACTCCTTCTTTTCTTCTTTTTATTTTTGCTAGTGGTAAACATGATAAGAATTGACCCTGTTCTTCAAGATTGCAACATCAGCAAGTGTGGGAATTTGGTCTTAAGTAAGTGCCATGGCCGACCAAACCAAGAAGGTAAGTGTCTTCTCCTTTCCCTATTTCTTTAACGTAATTATGGCTTTTTCTTTGGAAATCCTAGTTTTAGCAGACTAGGGTTTCAATCCTCTTTTGATATAGGGAGAACTTGAATGCATTGCAGATGACTAATGAGCATAATAATGACGTTGGCACATCTTCGGGTCAGAATAGAGAAGAAATTTCTAAAACTATATTTCTTGAGAGCGTACCTCATACTCGTGATAGGTTTCAGGAATATATTTCTAAAGAGCTTGTCGTACCTTCTGGTTTTATTGGTAACTTTATCCCCAAATCTGAGAAGTATGCTACCCCTCAAAGTGTTGTTCCTGGGGCTGTCCCAAGGCTTTGTTTGCAGAGAGGAGATTATTTATCTTCTTCTGTCGAATTAAAGAACACCAAATTCCCATGAAAAAGTGGGTGAGCTAGTGCAAATCAATGTTGAGTGACTCTTCAGTGGCCAAGGTTTTGAAAGAGGCTGGAATATTTCATGTTATAAGAATGTCAAATCATCTACAGATCTTCAAGTATGTTGAAGGTCTTTTAAACTTTGTTTCACATTGGTGTGAACCAACTCATAATGTTATATGCTCCTGGGGAAAACTAACAATTACCATGAAAGATGTAGTTAGCTTGTTGGAGCTTCCGGTTTCTGGGACTCTCCATTTCAAAAATTATGCTAAAAAGAAGAAAATAATCACGGATTCGGAGAGTAAGATAGAAGAAATCCGACAGGGTAGGGGCGGAATGGTGCATATTATGTGAAGTGGATCGATCATCGGTGGAATGGTAAATCCGATACAGATGATCCCACTCTTAGTGACCCTCTGACTATTACTGCGTTTCTGACATTCTGCTTGTTTAGAGATGTATTTTAAGACTCCCCGTTGGAAACTTGAAGTTCTCAGTTGTTCCTATGGCGGTAGCACTTACTGGTGGTGAATGTCTCCATCTTAGTAAAATATTTCTTGGTTTTTTGTATTCTCACTTAGACTCATTGGCCCGTGACATGAAAACTTCTAACGGGTTCATGAATATTGATTCTTGCATTCATACCATATTTCTCCAATAATGGTTATGGGAGCACTTACCAAAATATGCGCCTTTGTCGAAGCCTCTGAATTTGTAAAGAGCCATTGAATATGCAAGGATCCGTCGTTGGTATAGAAGAAATATTACCACTGTAGACTTAGTTGATTTGATAGATGTCAATAGTAAGGTGAACTTCAGGTCTTGGGATTCTGAGCATGGGAATATACTTTCATCAACTACTTTTGCTGGAGAGGTCGAGGGGGTTCTCTGGTCATGTACAAAGAGGCAAGCTAATGCCTCTTTTCCTGGATATAATGCATTCATGAACAACTTCACTCCAGTTACATAATTGCTCTTTGTTCAGAAGGTTATTTAGTGCAACTATATTATATCGATCGTGCGGCTCGCTATATGAGTTTTGACCAAGAAGTACCTCGGAGTCATAGTGTAGCTCCGTCCATTAGAGAGTTAAAGAAGAATTTGGATGTTTGCCTTGTTGAGGGAATAAGCATTCCTTTCTTCATTAGGGGTAGGAACCCTCAGACATCTTCTATGTATGCAAGCTTCTGGAATGATAAGATGAAACACTTCAAATAATTCCTCTCGAGATCTCAGGTGATGACTGGCGCCCCCTCTAAAGAAGACAAGGCTCGGGGTCCCAATTTGCATGGTTTGTCGAAAGCCAAGCGGAAGCTAATTATTAATGCATTTCTGGAGGTAATGGTTTTCTCTCTGACTTCTTAATTCTAGAAACATGACTATTATGATTTTCATCTTTCATTCTTTCCGCTATATTCGTGTTGCTCGTCCTTGGGTAGACGTTGCTTCTGTTGCTTCCAATAGTCCCCATCCTGTAAGGCAATGACCAAGGGTGATTCTTCCTGGAAGTAAGACCGGACCTCGCAAGAACGTAAGTGTTCCATTTGTTATTCTCGATTCTTGTGTATTTTTAGATTATATTATATATTCCCTCGTCTTGGTGTAGCATATGAGCACAAGTGTTTACATTGATTCTGGTGACACTCCTGAGGCTTCGAGAGACACCGTAAGTATGGAAGAATGCCGTTTTTTCCATAACTCTTAGCTCACTTGTCTAATTGATGCGCCATTTTGACACGTTGTAATATAATTCAATATAAAATATTTAATATAAGAATGATGCCAAGATTCATCAACAATTGTTGTCAGCTTCAGAGTTTCCGAGAGGCAGTGAAAATTGCTTTTGAGGCGTATTTTTGTAAAACGACTTCTGATTAATCCAACTCATATAATGCATTGAATAAAACTTTGCAATGATTGTATATGATTTTTATCAGTATGTATGATAATTTTTATGGTCATGCTCAAGAATTTTTTGTTTGAGACGTTCTGACTCAATCTTCTCATATCCTATCTACTTTTAGAGGGAAATTTATCAAAATCAGATAATTGAGATTTTTAGTGAAGAAACAAGAATTACCGTTGATCCCGATTTATATAATTACCTATCCCGTACTAAAAATCACGAGAAGAATTCTTCTTACATGCTTGTTGAGGGTAGTGCTTCCATTTAGCATCCTGGTACAGGTATTGATGTTGACTTTGGCTCGAGCAGGACTCTTCCCGGGTATTTACGTGTTGGGGGGTTTTATGTGCTATCCACTTATGCCGAGTTATATACAATAATATGGAAGAAGATTGGTTACTTTTCTGTTGATACTTCCAGAAACTACATAGCTTTAGAACAAGACGTGTCCAGTCTATTGCCCATTATACAGGAGATGATCTCACTTCCTTGAAATGAAGTTTCTAATGTAGTCTTCGAGGAGTGGAGGAAGCTATAATTAATGCTGATAACTCTGGTTTGAATACCATGCGGGAGCATTTTGCTGAAGTAGGAGAACTTGCTAATCTGGAGGCAGAGACCAAGGCTAGAGAAGGTTGAAAGGCTTTCCCATGAATTGGATCTTGCGATTGAGACTCTTGGAAGGATGGAGAAGGAGTATTTTGTATGGAATTAGCCAACTTTCAAGGATTTTTTTTCTAGTTTTATAATTTTATGAAGTATATTTATGGTTTTCTTTTGGGATTTTGAGAAGGTAGGTTTTGACAAGTTATTTATGGAGAGAGATAGACTCTTTATTATTTTATTTTATTTTGAAATGAATAAACATATTTGAACTGATTGATAAACTTGAAAACCTAACTATGAGTGCAGAAATATTGCACTCGTTTTAGAGGAAATATAAATATTGTATGAAAATATGGAAATATTTGAAGTAAACTAGTGAAGCACTCAGGATTTGCAAGCTTTGAACCACTTGCCATGAATCACCACTCCTTCTGATTTGTCACGGTTTGTAAGCTTGTAGTGACCACCTAGTAAAGTCTCAGTAATTATGTAAGTTTCTTCCTCGATAGCTAGAGGAACTGATGCAAGAAGCTGTGCCATCTTAGTAATTTTCAAAACCGTGTCTCTAATTCGAAAAGGTCCAGACTTTATCATCTCGTCTGAGAGGTCTTCTCTTTGGACAACCAAGGATTGTTGCTGACGTTTCTTCTCATCGTTAGAAGCAACTTGACTCGCAAGTGATTCATGAATTTTCTCATTATTGGTAAAAGAAATTTTCAACAATTTGATAAAATATTAAAAAGAATCGGCTTCCCATTCACATCTTCTAGCAGTGGCATAATTTTCCTTTAAGCAGATCCCCCGGGTTTTGACAGGACATGGGACCATTGATTACAAAGGGGCTTGAGAAGTATGACTTACTTGGTCGAGTTTTAGAATCCGAGTCGGTTCTTCAAGGTTTATGGGGAGTCCCCAGTCATATTCCTTATCATTTGTGTCGACCAAGTTCTTCAAGTGATACTTGACTTGGGAGCGGGTCCCTTCCGCAAAGAGTAAGCGCTTTCCATCTACGACATGGTTAATGGAAGGAAAGACGCCTTCATGTTGTCCTTTTGAGAGATAGAGAAGCTCGCACATGCGTTCCATCATAGATTGAACTGTCTGATCGTTTGACTTCTCGGAGAGAGTGACGTTTCTGACAGGAAGGGGATTTTTGTTAACTCCTTTAGCTTTTAATTGTAACTCTCCTAATTACTTATTTTCTTTGAAAATACGTTTTATATTGTTAGAATCACTTGTCGGGTGATTGACATATCGGTGATAATGACAGTATTTGGGATCCGTCATCTGCTGAGCTATGGGAAACCGTCTCACAGGAGGTAACTGGAGAGTACCGTCTTCTATCCATGATTCGAGTAGTTCAAGTACCTCTTCTATTGGAACTGGAAAGTCCAGGAACATCTATTTGGTTTAACATCTTGTCCCTACTGCGACTGTAACCGTTGTTGTGAAGCTTTGGATGTGTTCTGAGACGAAATCGATCTTTGATTTGGTACTAATGTTGAGGTTGGATGGGAATGAGAGGGTTTTTTCTGTGATTCTAGTTGAGATTGAGTTTTTCTCTTGGGTCCCTTGTTACTGACAACACCAATTGATGGTTGAATATTATTCTGTTTGTTGACCAGATGTCGATTTCCACGTGTGTCTCCATGGTTTTCTTCCCTTGTCGGTCTGGTTCTCTCCAGGAGGGAAGGGGCAGTCGTGGAGGATCACTTAGCGGCTTCGTGTAGCTCAGAAAAAGTTTGAAAACGTAAACTAAAAGAGAATGATAAACATGGATCATACCATTAATGGATATCTCCACTAGTTGGTGTTCTGTCACATTCGGATCGTGACAATCCATTTCTTGGATCCTAAAAATTTTCACATTTGATCGGGGTGCTTATTATTTCTCTGGAATATTTTTCTCAGGTCTGAAAGGGTAATCTTCTCGGAGACGAAGAAGTATTTCTTGTAGAAGAAATTAACCATGTTTTCCCAATCAGAGATGTTATTGGGAGCAATGTTGTTATATCACGTGTAGGCCCTTCCAGTGAGGGGGTTTGAAAATTCTTTTAGGCGTAGTACATGATTGTACTCATGTCCCCAAAGTGAGTCGAAAAATTGAGAGGCGTGCTCACGAGCATTTCCAGTTCCGTCATACAGTCAGAATGTTGGAGAGAAGTAACCACCCAGCAGCGGGATCCTTTGAATTTTAGGCGGGTAGGGAGGTTGGTATTGATGGGCCAAGGATGAGTCCTTCTTGCCTTGGTCTCGTAGGAGCCTCTCCCGATTTCACAGGTGACAAACTTGGGTTGCTCGTACTTCTGCGGTGGACGATCAAGAATGATATGGAATCCTTTATCTTTTCGAGCCGCAAACATTTCAGCATTGGTGGTCGCTTCAAAGTTGGTCATGGTTTGCTCTGTCAGGCGATGGCGTTGTTCCGAGGAGAGTTTCTCCGTCAGGGTCTTGAGACAAGTAAGTACCTCCTTCTGAGTAATGTCCATGTCCACCTGAGTTTTGGAAAGAACTTTTTTTCTCTTCATCAGATCAGCTATGTTGATCGGAGTTTGAGTGTTTTCGGTATCTTCAGCGATATTGTCACCGATAGGAGGCGGAGTAGTATTATTAGTGCAAGGAGGGTCAATAGAAATAAGGGTGTTTTCAAAATCACCACCACCAGTACTACCTGAACTGACTATTGAAGTTGTAACTGCTCCAGACCTAAGATCCACCATCTTGAATAACTGAATTTGGCTTTTGTAACTAAGAGGTTGACCTCCCGGTGTGGTCGCCAATTGTTTTAGGGTGAAAACAAATATATGGTAAAATCTTACTTTCAAGTAGGTTCGAGAGATCAAGCTCAAACAGGGCGAGCCTAAACCAAGAAATGACCCTTCACGTCCTGCTTCGATTATAAGAATGGAAATGATTAGGGTAGGTCTTAGGGGAGGGAAGTAAAGAAAGTTGATAAATATCAATGTGATAAGTGGTGTGTCAAGAAAAAAGGATTCTCTCAGAGGAATCGCTAATTCTGTATGTTTTGTTTCTCCTGACTTGTTGTCTTATTCTTGTTTCGAATAAATAAAAATCATCTATTTATACTTCAAAGGAGACACTTTGATTTATCGTAAGTCATGGAAGTTAGGGAGGGTGGAGAAGTGATGATTGTAATGGGGTGGTGTCTGGAAAGTAAAGAAGACCTGTCAGACTAATACTCCTCATCCTCTCAACTGCTTTGTAACCTCCCACTTCTTGTTACCTTCTTGTTCGTGGAGGGGAAGCCACCACCCATGATTGTCATAGACCGCCGTACCAATACCCTAATAAGAATCCTCCCATGTGTTGTATTTGATATCTCGTAGAAATAGTGGAGTCATTAGCCACTATTGTTTTGATTAATTCAAGTCAAGTCAAATGACCTGCTAAGTCAGTGAGGCAAGTTGTGCGACTTACTGGATTGATAATCAGACTGATTAGTTTCGAGACTAGGAAGTTCAGTGGACATGTACTTTCTTAGAAGTAACATGGCATATTAAATGGCTAAGTGTTAGCTTAGATATAACTTAGCATAAGTCTGATAGGCAATTGAGGCCAAATATTGTCAAGGATTCTTAAGCAAGAAGACCTACTAGAATTCATATTATATTTAACATTGGACTTATATTGAGAAAAAAGGCGTATTTCCGAGGGAAGTAACTAGCAAAGCTGGGACCAACTACTTAGCGCAAATAAGGATATGCTAGCTCTTTTGATGTAAGAAACTAATGTTCTAACAACTCAGAAGTACGACTAATATGCATGGCTTTTAGAAAATGTGAATTGTACTAGCTAGGAAGCTAGTGTCAAAGAGGTTCGAAGTTATCACTTCAATTGGGTCAAGTTCAATTAGCACTAAAGTGCTAGCGCTAATGCTCTTGTATCTAAGTCGCTAAGCTAGTGACGCGCTAGCTACAAACACTACGTCCATGGACACATTAGTTAGGGCATGCTGGAGAGTCAAGGGATGCACTGGAGCCAATACGCGTTAGGCTAGGATAGAGGTGCATTGGATACTGCGACGCGCTAGGCATAGCTAGGACGCGTTGGCCACTATGGACGCGCTAGAGTGGGACGCATTTGCCACCATAAGACGTGCTAGAGAAGCTAGGATGTTTCAGAGCATGGCTTGGAAGGGACGCATTGGCCTTGGAGGGACGATTTAGGCAGCTGGGACGCATCGATTGGCTAAAGATGCGCTGGCTAGGGCGTATTATCTTGATGCTAGTTGAGAGGATTTAGCACCTTTGGCGCTAGATTAGGGTTAACACTTTTATTGATAGAGTTGAGGTGCCAAGTTGGTGATGCGCTAGCTAAGGCCTGATTAGGACAATATATGCTATCTATATCCATGTTATGTTAATTAGCACTTCTCTGGTGCTAGGGTTAGCGCCAGGAAAGTTTAGCGTTTTTAGCGCTAATGTGGCTAACTGGTGCCAATGCGGTGCAAAGACAAATAGTTAATGCTAACTTGGCGCTGATAAGAGAGAAGGCTAGGATTATCCTAGATTAAAGGTTCAATGCATTTCTATGGCATTACATCTTGGTTATGGCGCATCCAAGAGGAGTGGCACATTATTTGTGGCTTATATTCAAGCTAAGTGCTAAAGTAGCATATTTGAAAAGTATTCATTGCGAATGAAGCCTTAAGCTAGAATACATTTTTGGGGTTTAAGCATTAGCTATTCCCTAGTTTGATGGATGTTGCTAGAACATCAACGCGTATTCGAGGCGAGTTCAGGAATTCAGCAGTGGAATTTATGCGACTTGAGACTCGTTCGACATGGAATGAGTATTATGAATATTAAGGAGGATGCAAGGCCATTTTAGAATGTGTAGATAGAATATGTACTCTTAATTCACTTGTGGAATATAAGTAGAGACACAATATTCCATATTTTGCTGTAGAGTTAAGCATATGCGCATAAATATGCACATATATTCTTGTTGCTTATCAGAGGGCGATTTTATAATTCTAGCCCTTGTCAAAAACTCACCATCTATAGGTGGAAAAATTATTCGCCCAATGGGTACACTCTACGCTGGAGGTGTATGTGGATGATATGTCGGGAAAAAGACGAAAGTATGAAGACCATGTGAGAGATTTGAAGGAAATTTTCGACCAAATGCGTAAGTTCATGATGAAGATCAATCCGGCGAATTTCATTTTTGTTGTAACTTCGGGGAAATTCCTGGGATATAGAGCTTCAAAGAATTGGACAGAGGTAGATCCAGCGTAGGTTAACGCGATCAGGGATATGCCAACTCCGACAACATTGAAAGATGTGCAAAATATCAACGGACAACTCGCAGCCCTAGGCAGATTCATCGACCGACCTTCTGACAAGTGCAAACCATTTTTTGATTCTCCAAAAAAGGGAGCTAAGTTCGCATGGGCCGAAAAATATGAGAAGGCACTACAAATTATCAAAGAACACTTGGCGAACTTGTCAAATCTGCAGAAACCCGAACCGGGGGAAACCCTCATAGTATATCTCGCAATAACTTTTGATGCTATCAGTGTTGTTTTGGTCCGAACAGAGGAAGGGATTGATAAACCAATTTACTATATCAGCAAATCTCTTGGTTCAACGGAAAGAAACTACACAAAGATTGAACAATTGGTATTGGCATTAGTCTATGTAATCCAAAAATTACAAATGTGTTTCCAAGCTCATACAATCAAAGTAATGACGAAGACTCCTATCGAATTGGTATTGAAGAGTTCACTGCGAGTTGGGAGAGTTTCAAATTGACTGCTCAAATAGGACAATTCGGAGTAGAGTATAGGATTCTGACGTCATCAAAATCTCAAGTTAGCGCAGACTTCTTGGCAGATTTCCTAATGGAAGATGACGAGGATGTTGAAGAAATGATGAATCTGGAAGAAGACCTCACGAATCCTAAAGATTTTTTGAAAGAAAATTATCCGAGCAAATAGGAGATATTTGTTGAGGGGTCATCTAACAACGAAGGAATGGGAATTGGCATTGTTTTCACATCGCCAGGAAGAGAAAAAATTGTCCTTTCGTATCGTCCATGATAAGCAACCCAGAAGCTACATCAGTAAGAATAAAGTGGCTTATCCACTCTTCCATAGAGGAAATGACTCAGGGCATGGATACTCCAGCGATCAATGCGAATGAAGATGAAGAGGTCAGTGATTGGCGAATCCCAATCCACGAGTATCTATGAGAAAGTAATAAAACGTATATATGTACCTTTAGAATTTCCAATATCAGCAATTACATCCTTTTTGTCTTTATGAATATACTGGTGATTTAGATACAATAGATGAAAATAATATATAAATATCAATTCCTTTGTTTCATATGGTAGCTCACCCCAATCTTTCACTAAATCTCTCATCTTAGGCCTGATGGAAATTCAAAATTCAATGGATATATCTCTTAAGATTGTGATTATATAAATAAAATAAGGAATAATCCCTGCATTTAACCATCAACATCCAAACTCAATTTATACATGAAATAAACAAAACCCTAATTACAAATAAAAAGTATAACTTAAAAACCCCAAATTAGATAAGGGATATAGTGTGTTTTAATATAATACGTAATTCGCGAAAGTCGGTTTCATAAATCTTCCTCAGAAAGAGAAGAAGTATAAATCTCTTCGAAGTCAGCATCCATCGTTTCTTCGTTCTCTTGGTAGAAGGAAAAAAATACCTATGAAAAGTAAAGATTTGAGGAAAACCACATCTATGCTCCCTATTCTTGGCATGTTTATAACATATATTATCTTGAAATAACAGCTTATATATTGAACATCCCGTCATACCTAAACTATAGGAGGAAAGACCAGATGGTGTTCAGACCACGATCCAAGAAGAAGTCGATAGATCCAAGGTAAATTTTGTTCTCAGTATGTTTGTAACGTAATCCAAATTTATGTGGTATTTTTTCAAATCGCAACCTGGTTTCTTTGTACTCGTCATCTTAAGAAGAACCCTGTTCTGAAACTTTTGTCGAGTAACCTTTCTTCATCTTGTGTCATATGTGTGTTCATAATGAAAAGGAAGTGGAAACTAGAGGTACACATCGTTCGGTCGGCTTGGTTTTTTGTCCAAACCATAACCCGTCCAATTCACAAAAATAGAACCGCAACCAAAGCGACCAATACTCGGTTGGTTTTAAAACCAATCCGAGTCGACCCGACTGGTTCCGATTTTATGGCCGGTTTTTATAAAAATGATAATTAGAACTTAAAATTCAATTTTATTAATTTTTTATCAGAAAATACATAGGTCAAATGCATTGTTCTTTGTAGAATACATACACATAGACAACTAATGGTTTCTAATACAGACACACATTCACAAACACATCTTTTATTTTTAGCACAATATTAGAAATTTTTATAAAAAAAAACAATTTCTTAAGAACCCTAAAAACTTGATTAATCATAAGTTTTTCCCTAAGCGAAAGGTGGTGCTGAATCTGCTGATGGTAGTGGTGCGTGTAGCAGGTGGTGGTGCTGATGCTGGTGGTATAGCAGCTGGTGTTAATGGGGATACCATGATGGTGGTGTATCTGGTGTTGGTGCTGCTGCAGATGTTTTGGATGGTGGTTATTATGGTGGTGATGCAGACGTTGTTGAAAAAGAGGAAGAATGAGAAGAAATAACCAAAAAATGAGGAGAAGAAGGTGGTGGTTGATATGATTTTAAATAGTGGTAAGAACGGGTTTGTTTCTCGAACTTGTGAAGATTTTTTTTTAATTTAAATTGTAATTCTAAACTAGAAAACATACACAAAAGATTATAAAAAGTACTGAGACTCAGGATTCCGCCAATACCCAATTGAAGTGATTCAGTAATTATAATTATGCATTTCTTTACATTTAAAGTGATTCTAATATGTTGCAAAAGTAGATTTCCAAAATAACAATTGTAAATCGTAAGCATAGAACATCAAAAACCCTAGGCTAAGCATGCTCTATCAAAATGAATCGCAACTGCTTAATAAAAATCTTTAAATCAATTTTTAATCAAGGCAAATAATCATAAAAAATTACAAAATTAATTAAATTAGAAGTGTACCACTTTTCTTGGGACAATGGCTTCCTCCGTCATCTCAGCAAGAGGGGTTAGCTACTCATGTTGAAAACACTCTCAAAATAATTTTTCATTGCCCAAAATTATGTTTACAAGGTGAAAAGAAGAGAAAGGATAAAAAGAATAAAACAGTAAATCTGCAACGCTGTATAGGCGTTACAGATTAACTGTCACGAAATCTTCAAACTATAGGTGACGGTTTCTTCATCTTCTTTCCTTCTTCATCACGAGTAGCAATTTTTCTGGATTTTTCTGGTTTGTTTTCTGGCCTCTCCAGCCCCCCCCCGAATGTCTTCCTCCCCTCTTGTATAAACTACAAAAGAAATTAACACCCAAATCTCACTAAAATCTTTGCGAACAATTCTCTTCAATCAAAATTCTTTTCGGCCGATATTATCATATGTCGGGGCAGATTCGATCTGATTCTTGTTAAACGAATCTCGTGGATGATGTTGTGGCGCTGATTTTCTTCTTGCTGTTCTAACATGCTTTCGAAAAGTATGGAAACAAACTTTAGTGAAGTAAGAAAGTAAATCCTATTTCATGTGAAGTAATATTCCTGCCTGATTTTCTTTCCGCTAGTATTGTGATATGATTTTGTTCCAAATATCTAAAACTCCTCTTAAATAGGAAATCAAATATATCTTCTTGAAATATTCTTAATAATCTCACAAAATATTGACTGAAATCTTCACATAGTTAAGAGAAATAATTCTCCCGCCAAAATTCATATTTGAATTTCAAAAGTGGGTGCCCTGAACCAAAAAATGGGTGCCTTCATCAAATCCAAGGGGGTGCCTTTAACAATTGGTTGGGTGCCTTTATAACTTTTTAAGCCAATTTTTCCCAAATGAGTTTATTCTTCCAAAAACCCTAAAAGCACATAAAATCATATTATTAGTACAAAATATGAGGACTATCAATACAAGTACGAGACTAAATAAGACACATAAATGTTTCTATCAAATACCCCTAAACTTATTATTTGCTAGTCCTCGAGCAAATCTAAAAAATAAATCCTAACTCACTTTCGCAGGCATCGCGATTGCACTTAACGTGTGCAATAAGCCTTTAAACCATAGGTGTCCCTATCGGACGAGTTTTGTCTCGTGAGGGTTTACAAGAGGTGTACCCACAAAACCTTTTACTCCAAATTCTAGCTACCTGTGAACGATTGAGGGTAAACACTAAACAAGCTATTTAGTTGGAGTACTAAATTCTTCGGCTATGGGAATCATTACCCTATATGAGTCAAATTGTTGTACACGAGTTTGCACTCAGCGTACTAAAATTCATATACGAATGCAAAACTCTACTCAAATAATCATTAAACATTCCAAAACTAAATGGAAACATTCACATTGCTCGAAATCAATCAAATTCAAACACAGGGATATATTAGAAGATGAAAACAGAAGTAATGAATGGTGCATATGTTGACTAAGGTGAATGGTGTTTCCCAAAATATTTGTATAAAGTCCGTCTCGGATGTTCCTATTTTTATTATTATTATTTATATACATATTTTTTTTTAAGACTACATGATTAGATCTTTTGAATCTAAGCGCATGCTCCTTTTCAGCAGATTACATGATTGTTCCCATGGATCATGTGTTCCATGCTTGCTTAGGCGACGGAGACAAGGAGAACACACACATATTGCTGTCAAAGTGTCAATTTTTTTTTCCAACAAAATTAAAATTATAATTCATCCGAGCTACGACCTTATGGCAATACTAGGGCCCCACTAAATCACTTAGAGAAACACAAAATTGCAAAAGTAAAAATAGAAAGTGATATGATTAAGATGATTCCGAGATATGCTTTTTCAATGATTATCATGTTATTTCTAACACCTGAGTTAGGCATCCTTTTATGAATAAACCATTTAGCAGGGCACACCAATTCCTACAAATAAAGAGCTTTGTTTCCATCTACCTAGAATGGTTAGTGTCATCCTGCATTGTTCACAAGTTTCTAGACTTTGGAGTTTCATGTTTCACTAAAAGTTTCCCCCTTACCCCCCAAACTTAAATCTAACATTGTCCTCAATATTCTAAAGATGAATGATTAAATATATGAACAAGGACAAATTGTTACCAATTGAAGGAAAGGAGTTAAGGAAAGATATTACCGTGTCGCATGAGCATGGGTTAGCTCCCAAGAAGTGCTAAGTTTAATGTCTTCATCCAGACTAAGAAAGAATTAGTCACCTCATAAAATCATAGAGCAATAGTCGGAACAACTATGGGTCTTATGAATAAAACAATACTATCCAAAATAGAAGGTAATTACAGCAGGCCCAGAAAGTGAACAAACTGAGTACAACCTTATCCCTATCTAGTGTTTTGTTTATGACAACTACATCTAGTTGAGGTTCAGGTTCAGGCTCTATGAAAAGTTCTAGATAAATCTCTTTAGGCTGAATTTCCTCATAGGAAGGATCCGGAGGATCAGGTTCTAGATTCTGGAAAAACTCAAATAACAAATTTAAGGCACATAATAATAACCTGAAAATTTGTGGATCCTCAAAGTCAATCAGATTTTACCCACACAGTTGACTACTATGAAAATAGTAGTCATTCTTAAGCAAATGTGTCGATTTTAATCTCCTAAAGTAATTAGGTTTAGTCTCAAAACTTAATAACTGGAACATTTGAAATTCAAACGCTCCCACATATGGAAGAATATTTTGGTGGGAAAACAAAGTCAATCTTGGTATTATCTCCAAGGTGAACCACATCGACCAGAGGATGGGTTTCTAACAATTGAACTTCTTTTTGAACATGATGAGGTTTGGGAAACAGTTCTTCAAGATAGTCTCTTAATATGGTAGAGGCACAAACATCAAGTCCCAAGTGAGGGACTTTTAAAAGAGTTAAAGGTAAAGCACAGGAGAATGATAATCACACCCAAACTTAGAATTTTGGGTGTCTCTAGATAGACTAGTCACAATTTCCCTAATTTTTAGATCATCAGATTCCTGAAAAATGGTCAATTGCTTCTTCTAAGTTATAATCAGGTGGTGCAGTCTCACTCGCATTTAAGATTTCTACAAGTTTATCTTCTTCGTTTGAGACTACTGTCCCTGAATTGTTGGACTCTAAAACACTAGTCTCGGAATAGACTCGTTCCTCTAAACCATCGTGGTCTTCATAATAATGAGGAAATATTTCACCGTTTATAACAATGCTATCTCTAGTTAAATCCCTTTCCTCTTGAGTAAGTGAGTAATCATTAATACTACTAGGATCGGAACTAGAGACATCATTATTATCGTGAAACTCAATTGTTGTGAGAATTTCCTCAACATTATGACTACGGATTTCAATTTCCTCATCAAAAGTATCATCATCATCATAATAATATGAAGATGATTGAACCTTATCTAAATAAATAGTGCCTTCTATTCTAGCCTCTTCCTCTAAATTAGGTAAATATTCATCATTATTATCAAGGGTAAAAGTGGAAACACTATATTGGAAATTAAAATCATTTTGAGCAATATTATTCTTTGCAGAAATTTCATTCATACTTAACATGAACCTATTTCTATCCTCATTCATCTCTTTTATGATTCTTCTTGTATCCTCAGTCAACTCCTTTGTATTCTCACTCAACTCCTTGACGGAGTTCTTTATGATTGATTGATAGATTGTTAAGGTGGCTAACTGAATTGATTTATTGATTTAATTAATTGCTAGTATTGATTTGTGAGATAAGTAATATTCCATTGAATCATACACAAGTAGAGAATACGATACCTTACAGAGGGATTCTGTGGAGCAATTGTGTGTATGGACAACACTAGTAAGTGGACCCTGATCTAAGAGTCTAACTGCTAGAATTAACCTATAAATTCATAAAATATAAAGCATTTGAAAAAATTACACCCTGAATGATCTACTACTAGGTGGTTAAGACGAATAGAATCTGGTAGGCGAGAACTTCCATATCTAGTGATATAAGGAATTTCGAGGATAACACTGATCTAGTTGTTATTGTACGGATGGTGATAATATGTGTTTAACAATGATTAGATAAACATATTAACTTGATGCATGTTTAGTAACGAAGAAGGATTCCTCGATCATATCTCTCTCCATTTCTTACAACTTTACTTTTAATTGCTTTCTTATTTACTTTGTTTGAAATCCTAAGACAAAACCCTATTTGTGACACTTTAAACAACTGAAACACCTCACTCCTCATGGGAACGAACTTGAATTCCATTATATTATTCTTTAATTGAGTGGAAATAAGATCACTAATTTGATTGCACCTACGACACGCATCAAATTTTGGCGCCGCGGTCGGGAAGCAGTTGGTTTTAGTTGTCATTTATTTCTTTTCATATTTGTTTTTATATTTTGTTTTTAGGTTTTAACTTTGTTTTCTAGATATTTTTGGTTTCAGGCACTTAATCTCTGGCACCTAAACGTTGGGATTACCAAAGGTACATAATTCAAACTCAAAGGGGGCAATACTACAAGAACATCAATTTTTGCTACAAGATCCACCTTCAGAAGAGATGGGTGGTCCTCAACCTCCGGAGAAGAAGCTACGAGAGTCGATATCTCCATGTTTAGATTCAAAACCATTGTGTATTACTCTAACTGGCACAGTGGAGCTGAAGTCGAAACTTATTCACTATTTTTCGAAGTTCAAGGGACTTCCAGGCGAAGATTTGAACCGTCATCTTCAAGTATTTCAATACAAGATGACAAGTCTTAGGCAAGGTACCGAAGATAGTGACAAGGCTATGCTGCAATCCTTTCTATTTTCTTTAATAGATCTAGCCGAAGAGTGGTTGTATTACCTTTCTCTAGGGAGTGTTGCAACATGGGCTGAGATGAAAAAGTTATTTCTAGAGAAGTATTTTCCTGCTTCTAAGGCGACCGCTATTCGTAAAGAGATTAGTAGCATTTTAAAAATTACTGGGGAGGCTCTTCTTGAATACTGGAGAGATACAAAAGGTTATTGGCAAGATTCCCTCACCACAACATATCATCAACACTCATCATTCAATACTTCTAGGAAGGATTACTTCCAGAGAAGAGGAATTTGATTGATGCATCCGCTAGTGGTTCACTTACTGAAAAGACAATCTCGCAGGAGACTAGTTTGATTGAGAGTATGGTTTCAAATGAACAATAATTTTATACAAGAAACGACTCAAATTTCAGAAGAGTTAGCGAGATAGAAGAGTCTTCAAATATAGAGCATTGGTAGAGTACCATTGAAAAGGAAATTCATCGTTTAACTTCTGTAGTTGCTCCACCATACGAAGAGGATGTCGAGGTTAATTCCTTATATTCCCTAATCCAAGGACGAGGTATGATCCTTATTTTGATACTCACAATCCATGTTGGAAGGATCACCCAAATTTCAGTTATGCAAACAAGCAAGCTGCAGCTCCTAATCTGTATGTAAGACAAGGTGGATTTCAACAATCACAATTTCAGCCACAACCACAACCTTAATTTCCTAAGGAGGACGCATCCGAGAAGATGATTACCATGATGAAAGGTCTCATCTATGTTCCAACAAAGTCAGCAGAAGAATGAATCGGCTATCAAAGGCTTACAGACTCAAATAGGGAAACTGGAAACTGATGTGAATCTACTCAAGGCACAAGCATCAACAAATATTCCATCACAACCTTTTGTGAATCCGAGAGAACACGTTAATGCAGTGACCTTAAGAAGTGGAAGGTAAGTTGAAGAACCACAACAACAAGAGAAGGTTAGTGGTAACTTAGAAAATGAAGTAGAGGAAGAAATTGTGCCAAAGGAAAAGACAATCTCAATCGGCCAACCTAAGGATACGGTTCCTACCTTTACCATACCACCTCTTTTTCCTAGTAGTTTTTCCAAATCCAAGAAAGAATCTCAAGATAAGGAGATCACGAATATCTTCAAGAAGGTGAAAATCAACATCCCATTTATTAAGTCATCAAAACTATACCTAAATATGCCAAGTTTTTGAAGTATTTGTATACAAAGAAGGATAGGTTGATTACTAACTGTAGATGGTGAGTTTTTAACAAGGGTCAGAATTATAAAATCGCCCTTTGCCTAGTTACAGGAGCATAGAAATATCCGCACATACTTATGCGCATACTTCTGACTTCACATCAAAATATAAAATAATGTATTCTTACTTATATTTCGCAGGTGAATTGAGGATACAGTCTCTACAAAAGGCTACAGGCATTCTATGCTAACAATATAGTCTATAATCTCTACATAATAAGTCTCAAGCTCCTATATGGTTTTCCTACTAGTATAAAGGAACTTGAGTCTTCTATAAACAACTACAAACATTCAAAATAACTTTACAACCACCTCAATACTCATAATATTCATGCCATATTGAACTAGCCTCAAGTATCATAAATTCCATGGTTGAATTCCTTGAACTTTCCTCGAATGCGCATTGATGTTCTAGCAACATCCATCAAACTTAGGAATAACTAATGCTTAAACCATAAAATATATTTCTAGCTTAACGTTTCAATCACAACGAATGCTTCTCAAATTGCTCTTCTGAGCACAAATATGCTACTTTAGCACTTTGCTTAAACATAAGCAATAAAATATGCGCCACTCCTCTCGGATGCGCCACAATAAAGAAGCAGTACCGTGAAAGATGCATTGAACCTTTGATCTAGGCTAACCCTAGCCTTTTCTCATATTAGTGACAAGTTAGCACTAGCTATTTCGCTTAGCACCACATCGGTACAAGTTAGCCACTTTAGCGCTAAAAGCGCTAACTTTCCTGGCACTAACCCTAGCACCTGAAAAGCGCCAACTAACCTAACATGGTCTTAGCTAGCATATCTTGGCCCAATGAGACCTTATCTAACGCACCGTCACCTTAGTACCTTAATCTTAGCACTAAAAATGCTAACCCTAACCTTAGTTCCAAAGGCGCCAACTCATCTTGGCCAAGTACCAATCCTGACGCATCCTCGAGTAACCTTGGCTTTTCTTGGCGACCTTAGCGCCCTTGACTCTAGCGCGTTCCATCCACAAGGCGTATGTGTCCCTAGCCAAAGCCTAGCGCGTCCATAATGGCCAATGCGCCCCTAGCTTCCCTAGCGCTTCCCCACAAGGCCTATGCATCCCTAGCGAAATCCTAGCGGTCCATAGTGGCCAATGCCCCCTAGCTTCCCTAGCGTGTCACAAGATCTATGCATCCTTGCCAACTTAGTGCCACCAATACTTCAACGGCCCTTGTGGCTGAAGCGCCCCTAGCCAAGGCAGATGCATCTCTAGCCTAACCTAGTACGTCCCTGAGTAACGGCCATGGCTAATACGCTCTTGTCTTAGCATGGCCATACTTAGAGACTTATCCATAAGAGCATTATCGCTAGCACTTTAGTGATAATTGAACTTGACCCAATTGAAGTGCTAACTTCGA
Source organism: Papaver californicum (assembly GCA_023531435.1). NCBI lineage: Eukaryota > Viridiplantae > Streptophyta > Magnoliopsida > Ranunculales > Papaveraceae > Papaver > Papaver californicum. The sequence goes on from JAJJMC010010584.1 coordinate 7,737,758, forward strand.
AACTCCTTGACACTAGCTTCTACCCCTAGTATAATTAACATTTGTTAAAAGCCATGCATATTAGTATTACTCCTGAGACGTTAGTATATTATCCTTTTACATCAAAAGAGCTAGCATACCCTTATTTGTGCTAAGTAGCTAGTCCCAACTTTGCTTCCCTCAGAAATACGCCTTTCTTCTTAATATAAGTCCAATATTAAATCTAATATGAATTCAAGTAGGTTTCCTTGCTCAAGATGACCTCTACAACATTTGGCCTCAAATGCTTCTCAGACTTATGCTACGTCGCTTCTGAGCTAATAATTATCCATTAAGTATGTCATGATACTTCTAAGCAAGTACATGACCACTGAACTTTTCAGACTCGACACTAATCAGTCTGATTACCAATCCAATGAGTCGAGCAACTTGCCTCACTGACTTAGCAAGTCATTTGACTTGACTTGACTTGACTTAATTAAAATATTAGTGTCTTACTACTCCACCATTTCCACGAGATATCAAATACAACACATGGGGGGATTCTCATTAGGGTATTGGTCTGGCGGTCTACGACAACTGTGGGTGGTGACACCACCTCCACAAACAAGAAGGTAACAAGTAGTGGGTGGTTATAGAGAAGTTGAGAGGATGAGGATAGTGGTTATAAAGGTCATCCCTACTTTCTGGTCACCACCCCATTATAATCTCCATAATCGTCACTTCTCCACCTCTCCCTAACTTCCACCACTTACGAGAAACCAGTGTGTCTTTTGAACTATAAATGGATGATTCTCATCTATTTGAAATGGAATAAGACAATCAGTCAGGAGAAACAAAACACACAAAATTAGTGATTCCTCTCACACTAATTCTTCACATAGTACCTATCACACTGATATTTTCTCAACCTTTTTTGCTTCCCTCCCCTAAGACCTACCCAATCTTCTCCATCTTTGTGATTGAAGCAGGACGTGAACGGCCATGTCTTGGTTTAGGATTGTCCTTTTTGATTTTGATCTCTCGAACCTACTTAAAATTATGATTTTTTTGTACATTTGTTTTCACCCTAAAACACTAATGAAGTTACTAAGGTGGGTGAGAGTGCTACGGCTATGTTGTTAAAGTAGGTGCCTTCAAAGTGTACGGATCCTGGTGGCTTTACGACACCAATTACTATTGAGATTTGAGCGTGCTTTACTTGATTTGGGAGCATCCATAAGTGTCATGTCAGCTGATGTTTATGATTCTTTGAATCTTGGACCTTTAAAAGAGACAATGATTACTACTCAATTAGCAAACAAGTCCAACATATATCCTTAGGGACTCGTGGAAGACGTGTTAGTTCAAGTGAATGAGTTAATCTTTCCGGTTGATTTCTATATTGTGGATATGCATAATGGAGAAAATAGTTCATCAAGTTCGTTACTTCTTGGGAGACCGTTTATGTAAAGTGCAAAGACAAAGATTGATGTTGATAGTGGTGCATTCACTATGGAATTTGATAAGAAGATTATTCTCTTTAACATATTTTAAGCCATGCGTTATCCTAGTGATGTTCACTCTGCTTTCTCTATCGATGTTATTGGTTCGTTAGCACAACAAATGCTTGATTAGAGCAATGAAGATGAACTTGGATATGTGCTTCGAAATAGTATTGAATTGGACGTTCATGGGAAACAAAATTTGGATGTCGACTTAGCCAAAGAGCTAGTAGAGATGTGTAGTGCCTTGACGGTATTACAAGAAGCTAAAACAAGTAATATCTCTTATATTTATGTACCCGTTCCATTACCTTCTATTATGCAGGCACCTAAACTAGAATTGAAGCCTCTTCTTGATCACTTAAATTATGCTTACTTAAGTGATAAAGAAGAGATTTTGATGATCATTGCAAAGAACCTCACTGCCATACAAGAAGAACGTCTTCTTAGGGTTCTGAAAGAGCATAAAACTGCCATTGGTTGGATGATTTGCTGACATCAAAGGCATTAGTCCATCCATGTGCATGCATAGAATCCTAATGGAAGATGACACAAAGCCACTACGTGATGCTCAACGTAGGTTTAACCCACCAATAATGGAGGTCGTAAAGAAAGAGATCCTCAAATTGCTAAGTGTGGGGGTAATTTACCCAATTTATGACACCAAATAGGTTAGTCCGGTACAAATGGTATCAAAGAAGTCTGGTGTTACCATTGTTAGAAATCAAGATGATGAACTTATTCCTACAAGAGGTCAAACAGGATGGGGAGTATGCATAGACTACAAAAAGTTTAATTCTGTTACTCGGAAGGATCAGTTTCCATTACCTTTTATTGATCAGATGTTAGAGAGGTTTTCGGGACATTCATATTATTGCTTTTTGGACGGTTATTCGGGCTACAATTAGATTGTTATTGCACCAGAGGATCAAGAAAATACTACTTTTACTTGTCCTTTTAGTATGTTCACATATAGATGGATGTCGTTTGGTCTTTCCAAAACGCATGCTGTCACGGACCGGGAAATTCCGCCTCCGGCGCTATGCGATGGGCAGGCCAGAACCCCCCGATGTGCGGCTTGAAAGACAGTAACCGGACCTTAAAAGTTAACTTCTCGCTGGAAAACGCAGGTAGATTTTCCTTTCCAAGCATGCTCTGTAAGCATTATACTCGAAACATAGTTTCCACATCATTCGAACTCACCCTTGTTCTGCTAAGGGCTAAAGGTTATACAAGTGAATGGGGATTCCTTTGGCATGCATCACATACTTATGATCATTTTCCAGGCCTAAATCATACCTTGGACTAACACCTAGGCCATTGGAGGCCGAATTTTTTTCGCTTCATCCATTCAGTTTCGACCATGCGGTGGAGTCTGCACTGGTCTTGCTCTTGCCAATGATGCAGCAACCAGGAATATTGCATTCATACCGTATGGCTTGATAGGAAATATGATCATCCATCAAATGGAATGAAACTACCTCATCAAGTGCGATAACAATCATCTCTTGCATAACATTACCGAGCCAGATGATATGAGTTACCGAAGCATCGCAAACATCTCCCAAAATAGATGATATATGCGACGAGATGTTGCACCTTAATGCATTGCATTGCGTCTTCCTACGTACCCAACCCGTACCTTGAAGTGATCAAGCATGACCGTAGTTCATCAAGTGTCAATTCGAAAGGAACAAGCAACTTAAGCCTATTAAGGCAAATCCAACATAAATTCCAACTTCATTGCAAGGCCAAAGACTAAGCAAAACCTAGACTGTATAGGCCGAAGGAATTTCGCAAGGTATGCACTAGCTTGTGCATAACTATCGCTATTTACTACGCACATATGCGTTCTCGAGTACGTAACACGATTGAATGATGCTTTTGCATAATTCAAGCTTTATGGGCTAAGTTACAAGCATATTGATGTTAAACATCAAGTATCCTCCAACGTATAGGCTACATCGCATTTATATATATATATATATATATATATATATGTGCATTACTGCTCGTGCACATTCAATCTTTATCGAATAAGCTACAAGCATATTGATGCTTAAGCATCAAGTATGCTCTAACGTATAGGCCACATCGCATATATATATATATATGCATTACCGCTCGTGCACACTCAAGCTTTATCGAATAAGCTACAAGCATATTGATGCTTAAGCATCAAGTATGCTCCAACGTATAGGCCACATTGCATACATATATATGCGCATTACCTCTCATGCACATTCAAGCAAAGCTCCATACCTATATATGTTTTATTCGCATCTTTATAAATAAATAAAAGAAAGGGAAGTGACATCCATCGACTGCACTTTAGGAAAAAACGCCAACTGTTTGGCACATCTAGGAAAATCCGCTAACTGGTTGACGCCTCTAGGCAAATCCGCTAATTGGTTGGCGCCTCTAGGCAAATCCGCTAACTGGTTGGCGCCTCTAGAAAATTCCACAAACTGGTTGGCATAGCTAAGCATCATCGATTTCCAACCAACACCTCCTCCAAATATATGTTATATTTGCATTTATACAAGTGGATATAAGGAGGATATATGACGTTCATCTACTGCACTTTCTAGTGATACATTCTCGGGCATGCATCACGGTATAATAGTACATTAGCACTATGATGCACTCCCGGGTATTCCATATAGAGTCAGTGATGCATTCTCAATCATGCGTCACGGCATAATAGTGCATTAGCACTACAATGCATTCTCGGGTATGCAACGTTTTTTCAATGATGCATTCTCAATCATGCATCACGGCATAATAGTGCATTATCACTATGATGCATTCTAGGGTACGCAACATTGGTTAAGTGATGCATTCTCAATCACGTATCAAGGCATAATAGTGCATTAACACTATGGTACTCTCGCGAATACGTAACAATAGTTCAGTGATACATTCTCAATCATGCATCACGGCATAATAATGCATTAGCACTATGATGCATTCTCGGGTAATGCAACATTGGTTCAGTGATGCATTCTCAATCATGCATCACGACATAATAGTACATTAGCACTACAATGCATTCTCGGGTATGCAACGTTGTTTCAATGATACATTCTCAATCATTAATCACTTCATAATAGTGCATTAGCGCATTCTCGGGCATGCAGAGTTGGTTCAGTGATGCATTCTCAATCATGCATCACGGCATAATAGTGCAT
>JAJJMC010010584.1:7742421-7766911 GCA_023531435.1 Papaver californicum
GGTTCAGTGATGCATTCTCAATCATGCATCACGGCATAATAGTGCATTAGCACTATAGTGCATTCTCGGATATGCAATGTTGGTTCATTGATGCATTCTCAATCATGTATCACGGTATTAATAGTGCATTAGCACTATAATGCATTTTCACGAATACGCAACATTGGTTTATTGATGCATTCTCAATCATGCATCACGGCATAATAGTGCATTAGTAGTATGATGCATTCTCGGGTATGCAACATTGGTTCAGTGATGCATTCTCAATCATGCATCATGGTATAATAGTGCATTACCACTATGATGTATTCTCGGGTACGCAACATTGGTTAAGTGATGCATTCTCAATCACGCATCTCGGCATAATAGTGCATTAGCACTATGATGTATGCTCGAGGATCAGAAATGGTTTTATAACTCGACCAAGAAAATCAATTTGGATCCCTAAACATGTGTCCCATACCACATGATCAAGAATGCAAAATGATTTACTCAACACGAGATCTCAAGTGTACGTTCTATACCATACACTTAAGAATCTCCATAGTTCACTAGAATTGAAAGGGTCATCGAATATAGCAAGCAATATTTTACTTAGCACTATGAGGACCAAACTCAATTGCCAGAGAAGTAGGATGCAAGCCTACCATTACAGCTAATGGTTTTCCTGGTTGCCACTCGTAAGTGGGAGCTAGGAGGCATGACATAACACACCGTTCCAGCGACGGGTGGGGATGATCAGTCCCGTCGTCTACCACCATTCCAACGACGGTCTTCCGGGTTACCAACGGTATGGTAAAAAAGTCTAATAAGGCCTGGCAAACTCATAGTACACTCGAGCGCGTCCAAATATCAGAGAAGTAACTATCTTAGTAATTACAATTTTTTTTTAGAATATGCGCTTGGCCTGATTGTCCAACACAAACTTATAAAGTAACTGGCCTAGCAGTGACAAAATCTTCTTTTTGCGTAATAGTTGGCCTACTCTTCCAACCTTTTTTCCTTTTTCCTTTGAAGGAAAATTTTTGTAGCCGCATTACAAACACTCACTTGACAAGTCCAAAACGCACAGTCCCTAGTGTTTTCTCGGAACTTGCTCTGATAGCATTTGTCACGGACCAGGAAATTCCACCTCCAGAGTTATGCGCTGGGCAGGCCAGAACCCCCCGATGCGGCGGCTTGAAAGACAGTAACCGGACCTTAAAGCTTAACTTCTCGCTGGAAAATGCAGGTAGATTTGCTTTTCCAAGCATGCTTTGTAAGCATTATACTCGAAACATAGTTTCCACATCATTCGAACTAACATTTGTTCTTCTAAGGGATAAAGATTATACAAGCGAATGGGGATGCCTTTGGCATGAATCACACACTTATGAGCATTATCCAGGCCTAACTCATACCTTGGACTAACACCTAAGCCAATGGAGGCCGAATTTTTTACGCTTCATCAACTCTGTTTCGACTATGCACTGGAGTCTTCACTGGTCTTGCTTTTTCCAATGATGGAGTAACCAGGCATGTTTCATTCATACCGTATGGATTGGTAGGAAGTATGATCATCCATCAAATGATATGAAACTACTTCATCAAGTGAGGTAACAATCATCTCTTGCATAGCATTACCGAGCCAGATGATATAAGTTACTGAAGCGTCGCAAACATCTCCCAAATTAGATGATATGAGCGACTAGATGTTGTACCTCAATGCATTGCATTGCGGCTGACTACGTACCAAACCCGTACCTTGAAGGGATCAAGCATGACCGTAGTTCATCAAGTGTCAATTCGAAAGGAACAAACAACTTAAGCCTATTAAGGCAAAGCAACATCAATTCCAACTTCATCGCAAGGCTAAAGGCCAAGCAAAACCTAGACCGTATCTGTCGAAAGACTTTCGCAAAGTATGCACTAGCTTGTGCATAACTATCTCTATTAACTATACAAATATGAGTTATCAAGTACGTAACACGATTGAATGATGTTTTCGTATAATTCAAGTTTTATGGGCTAAACTACAAGCACATTGATGCTTAAACATCAAGTATGCTCCAACGTATAGGCCACATCGCATATATATATATATATGTGCATTATTGCTCGTGCACATTCAAGCTTTATCGAATAAGGTACAAGCATATTGATGCTTAAGCATCAAGTATGCTCCAACGTATAGGCCATATCACATACATATATGTGCATTACCGCTCGTGCACATTCAAGCTTTATCGAATAAGGTACAAGCATATTGATGATTAAGAAGGTTGATTTCCTTTTCTTAGAGGTCACCGGAGAAAAAAAGAGTGGTACTTTTTCGTCCCACATTTATATGGGATAACATTTTCATATGATTCATAAGGTTCCTTTTTCTTCCTACAATTCAACGTGTGCAGGATTTCTATCTTTACTCCTACCTGCACACATAAGAACCATAAAAAACGTCTTTCGAGTGCAAGTTCATAAAACCCTATTGGTGAGGCAGAAGTCGAAATATTCGATCGCTCTCGAACCTGGATTCTTTCATATGGTGGTTTTCTCCTAACTCAAGCATGAAAATAATGTTCTTTCGCATTTTTAACTTCTTATTATTAGTGTGCAGAAACTTTATGTCTTTGTAGCTTTTTGGATGCTTGTGACTTTGAAGTTGGAGTAGTTTTTGTGGGTATACCTCTTGTAAACCCTCACGTGACTGTAACTCGTGCACTAGGGACACCTAGGGTTTTAAATACTTGTTGCACATGCTAAGTGCAATCGTGTCATCGACGAAAAGGAATTTTTTTAGTTTAGTTTAGTTTAGGATAATTTAGATAGTAGTATGCTCGAGGACTAGCAAAAGCTAAGTGTGGGGAAATTTGATAAGTGCATAATTCACATGTTTTTTGTGTCAAATCCATACTAATATTTTCTATAATTCCTGCATATTACTTGTTGTTATGTATGTTTTCTATTATATGTCTTATATTAGATAAATTATCCCAAGTCAAGGAAATCGCTACAAAAGTGCTAAGGAAATGGAGTCTACAAATGAAGACCACTTTGAAATTGTTCAAACCGATAATTTTTTACCTATAGCTTGAAGATAATTCAAAGATGTATCGCAAAAAGAATGAGGTCATTGCGACATCGGGCAAAGAAGTTGTGGGCAAAACAAGTTTGGAAGATTTGAGTCTACAGAGAAAGATTCGGCTGATAATCATTTGGTTCAAATAGTAGCCGAACCTGGAACTGAAAAATCAAGTTTTTCCACAAGTCTACAGAGATGTTCGGCTAGAAATTGATCCTTTGGTAGTATCCGAACCTACTAATGAGTTTTGAACAAAGTGTCCAGGAGAAAGTTCAGCCAATAAGTCAAACAAGGATAGTAGCCCAACTTTGGAGTGTGTTTTTGATGAAAAATACAAAGTGTACAGGAGAAGGTTCGACAATTAAGTCAAACAAGGATAGTAGTAAAACTTTGGAGTTTTTTTTTTGATGAAAACTAAAAAGTGTACAGAGAGAGGCTCGGCCACTAATCCAAATCCCATTATTAGCCAAACCTGACACTAATCTGGAGAAAACAAAGGTTTTCATGTTCGTCCAGTAATCCATATACGATAGCAGCCGAACCTGACACTGTTCTGGGACGTTTTTGATACGTTTTTTACTCTATTTTAGGAAGAACATAGTCCCTGAAGGATTCTAAGGCCTAGATATCAAGAGAACTATATAAGAAAATTCCCAAGACAATAAGAAAACACCTTTTACATCACTTCGCAAGTCTTGGAGGAGAGAACAACACAAGAGGAGAAAGCTAGGGTTTCGGAGCGGTTTCATTATCTTAACGATTTCTTATCTATTTTCTTATATGTATAATATGGATGCTTCTACATCCATGAGTAGCTAAAAACCTAATTGATTGAGGATGAATTTTAAGTGCGAAACATGATTTGATTTAATATATGATTTTATTTTGAGTTCTTTATATGAATATTATTAGCTCATATTATAAAGAATGTTTATGATTGATTGATAGATTGTTTACATGGCTAACTGAATAGATTTGTTGATTTAATCTATTGTTAGTATTGAGTTGTGAGATAGGTAATAGTCCATTGACTCGTACACAAGTAGAGAAAACGAGACCTTGCAGAGGGATTCTGTGGAGAAATTGTGTGTATGAACAACAGTAGTAAGTGGACCTTGATCTAAGAGTCTATCTGCTAGGATAAACCTATAAATTCACAAAATATAAAGTATTTAACCAAATTACATCCTGAGTGATCTTCTACTAGGTGGTTAGGACGAATACAATCTGGTAGGCGAGAACTTCTGTACTATTGATATAAGAAATTTTGGGGATAACATAATCTAGTTGTTATTCTACGGTTGGAGATAATCTGTGATTAACAATGAGTAGTTGATCATATTAACTTGATGAATGTTTATTAACAAATAAGGATTCCTCGATCATATCTCTCTCCATTACTTACGACTTTACTTTTAATTGTTTTCTTATTTACTTTGTTTGAAATCTTAAAACAAAACCCCATTTGTGACACTTTAAGCAATTGAAACACCTCGCTCCTCGTGGGGACGAACTTGACTTTTATTATATTATTCTTTAATTGAGTGGAAATAAGATCATTAATTTGATTGCACCTAGGACATGCATCACTTTCAAAAACAAAGAATTACATGGGCACCACATCTGTTGCTAAAGTAAGCCACTCAACTTGAAACAAGTGAGAATTCTAAAGACATGCGAGTCTCTACTGAGGGGAGACCACATAGTTTGTTATATGAGGATATAGCTCTTGTTAAGTGTCACCTATCTGCTTATCACCTAAAAACTAGGTTACGATAATATTATTTCTCATAACATTCTTTAGAATCTTTACCCCCAGTTCTTACACAGTGTTTCTAATCCCTGACCGCCGGCAGGTTCATGAGGGCCTTTGGATCGAGTATGTAGTGGGTTTGTATGAAGAAGAGATTGCACTCAGGTTAGAAACAGTGATGGTTCTTGCGAGAATTTATGGAAGAAGTTACAAGAAAATAAATACAGGGAGATATTTGAGAAGAAATGGAAGAGATATTTTAGGGGTTTCGAACATAGGACTTTGCTTCGGATTCGAAGGGAGATATGGACAACGAGAAACTAAGACGCTAATGAGTTTCTGTTGGGATGTAGAAGATGAAGAAGATTGAATAGAAGAGGGAAGAAAAGGTAGAAAGGGTGTTTCATGGGTATGCTTCTACTGGTGATGGGTTTGAATGGTATGATAAGGTATTGTGTTCGCTGTCGAATTTTGATTGAGAGTTAACAATTGTTGGCTGTGATTTAATGGGTTCTGGTGATTGAAGTCTGTGAAGTGGCAGAGAAGAGAGTCTGTGGAGGATAAGAAGATGGTGATGGCCTGGCAAGCCTGCATTAGTTTAGGTGAAGATTTCAATTGAAACAACATAACTAGAGATAGGTTATGAGTCTATTAACTTCGTGGTTTGCTAAACAAATAAGATGTTGCTCGAGAATTGGCTAACCAGAGTTTTTTTAGTGTGAGAGACAGTGAAAATTATGATGCTGTTAAGAGTGGTCACTGATGACTTTGGGTAGTGAAAAAAATGGCAGAGAAAATGTGGACTTTTTATCCATGAGTGGGATTAACATTAGGTTGTGAATTGAATGGTTTGTTTATGTTAAATGGAATTGTTATGCAGGGAAGGAGTTTGTGATGTTATAAATAACAAAACAATGCCCAATTTCACCAGAAAACTGTACTCAAAATGCTCGACAAAATGTCCTAAAGAGTAACCATGAGTTAAAGAAAAGAGTAGGAATTGCATGTCAGTTTCACATAAATGACATGATTATTTGCTTAATGAATCTTTTTTGGGATAGAAAGTTATGGGATCTCTCTTAAAGTATGATTTGTGTGAGATTGTGTTTGCGGCTTGATTTAGTTGTAGAAACCTAGGGTTTGAGTCCTTTTTGTAATTGGAAGATAAGAAAAGATATATAGTAACAACTTCAATAAGAGATGATATCTAGTTTTTCATCTAGTATCTCTAATCACATCTTCTGCCCCTTTTGGTAGGTTCGCGCGGGGAAGAATTCTCAAATCTATGGTCTGAAATTTACTTCTTCAAAGAACTCCATTATGAGTAGTTAAGTTTGTTATTGGTTAGGGATTAGTTGAATTTTACAGTACATGTTTCTTTGATTAATAAATTAGTTTTCTCACAATTATCGTTCATAATTTACCGAAATATCGCCATGTATGATTGAGTGTTTCTTTAGTTAACTGGCAAATTGATTGAACTCACATTCATATCTAGAGCTAATTTAGGGTTTATTATACGTAAAAGTGATATTTCTTGAATACAAGTAGCATAATACGATTATGGATTATCGTGATACTTTCTTGTACTCGCATGTAAGTTATGACCATTGTTAAATTGTCTACTCGGGTATGCAAATTCAATTGATTAACCTATTTCATAAATATTTAACGCTCTTATTGGATTAAACCTAATTGTGCTATTACCCTTTAAGTTCACTAAGTAGAATTCACAATTGCGTCGTTTATGTAAGTGCGATGAATTTAGGAAATCAACGGAATATTATTGTGATCAAGGTATTCTAGGGCTTTTGATAATAAAAGATTAAAATTTCAAGTCTAATTATTAGTACAAGAACATGTTTTATGAAGGAAAAAAAACCTTAACCAATATTGTCAACTTAATGATTCTTTTCTACAATTTCCTTGCTTTCTTAGTTAGTTTGATAACTTTCATTGAGTATGAAAAATCCCCCTTGTTTTATATAAGAAATTGAAATCATATATATAATAATCAAGATCTCCATGTAGAAACGATTCTTTCTTACCCTTGCTTCATATAAATCTTAAGTAGTGAAAGAGTAATAAATAATTTTGACATGCAGACGATAATATCAAATCGGTAAGTCAAGAAAAAAAGAGTTTTCCGACCAAGTTGGTCGGTGAAGCTTGGTCGGACAAGAGAAATTTTGGACGGCCAAGTGAGGAGGACAACATACATGAAACAAAGTAAGTCGTTTATGGAAAAAATTAGGGTCTTTTGTGTGCTTCACCATTATTAATAGAGTAACTTAGTTAATTAGAGTTTTAAATTTGTATTTAGCGTGACTTTGACATGGTATATAGATATAGTTGTGATGCTTCAACCTAGTGCATTCATGTGCGACTAGTGACGTGCTTTCGTATAAGCTTATACAAGTACTATAGTTAACCAACATCACTCATGAGAGTATGAATATTGATATAAGAAAATTTCTATGAATTCTTCCGTAGAAAATAGCACTAGAGAAGACTCAAGTTGCTTTATACTAGTGGTCCATCTAGGATCTTGAGATTTAGTCTGTAAAAATTAGAGAATATCCGAGAGTATTGCAACAAGCACAAGTAATATTTTTCTAAGAATTTTATACATAAGAAGATACTTAGTTATATAGTAAACATACATGTATATATATATTTTCTGAGTTCAGCTGAATGAAACACATAAACAACTATACATATATAGATAGTCATAAGCATGAGTACCTATTAGCATATATTTTTATTCTCTTGCAGAATGAAAAATACACAAGTCTATATTTCTGCTACGGGACATAAATATATATACGATTATATATTTCTTCTAAGAGAAAAAAATATATATACAATCCCATATTTTTATTGAAAGATTCCCTGTCTCACTTCCATCAGCGTCGTGGTTAGCAAGTCCATCAGTTGCTTGGTGGCCTTCCATATAATTATGTTGAATAGTGCAGTGAGGTACTTGACGCATTCTTAGATTTATCTTTGTGATCATGCCTGAAATATACCAAGGCGGTTTCGTTAGAGATGTCAAAAATCTGAGGAAGTTTTCCGAGTCTATCTCCAGAAAAATTTTTGGCCACTTTCTATCTGTTGCAGTTCTGGAGGCTAGTAGCATGGCCCAAGTTTTAGCTGATAAGGCAGTTGTGATTTTGAGCGGTTGTGCCGTTGCCAAAAGTGTTCTTGTCTATGAATTTCTACAGATGAATCCTGTACCTGCCATATCTGGGTGTATTCTGGGAATACCATATGTGTTGATCTTAATCCGTTCTAAGCTAGGGGTGATCCATCTCACTGAAATAGTTGTTTTTCTTATGATGGTGTTCGAAGGGTTAGGAGTCGGTGAATCGCCAGGTATAACAGGAGAAAGGGCCTTCATTTCTCATGAAAAGTATTATTGTTGGTTAATTACTCTCGAGATGATATCGTCCGAAGTTGTTTGGGAATGGCAGAATATACGCATATTTCTGGTCAACCAGAGAGACCATAGGAGGAAACAGAAGGAGGTAATGGTTGAGGGTGGTCCTTTTTGTTGTAAGAGTTGAGAAATGGTTTTTTGGGGGCTTATGGAGGTTGGAAGGGTATTGTTGTCAAGATGGTTGTTCGAAATGCGAATTAGGAGTGTTTTTCAGGCTAAGATTGCTTTGGGGAAGCGTAGGAGTAAGTGGTCTTCCTTCTCTGGTTCATTGTTGCATTGGGTACACAGGTTGGAGTTGGTGATTCGAATGTGAGATAGGATGAAAACGGTGGGTAGACCTTCATTGATTGCTTTCCACAAGAAAATACGTATTTATGGTGGACATGGTAGAGTCCACGGGAATTTGGAGGTTGAGAAGGGTTATGATTAGGTTGGTGGTTTGTTTCTTGAGTTAGACATTTGTAACCAGAAGTAGTAGTATATCTTCCGATTTTGGAATAAGTCCAGATAATCTTATCCTGGGGGCTGTCATGGGGAAGGTGGATGTTTATGATTTTTTGTTTTGCAAGTGGTGGAAGATTATATAGTTTATCATGTGAGTCTGAGGATCAATGATATCTTCTACAATTTGGATAAGGTAGCACAAAGCCGGTTCAAGGTTAGGAAAATATGGAATCCTATTAGCCTGGATAGGGGTTGTTAATCCATTTCCCACGCAGTGGAAAATAATATTTTGGAAGGTGGTTATGAGCGAAGCTAAATGTTTCCACTGTGGACTGGATGAAGATAGAATGATATGAGGGCTTTGGAAAATTGGTTGTTGTTTGAGATAATTTTTATGGTATAGTTTGGCCCAGATGGAGTCAGGATGGTCATGTAAATTACAAACCTTTTTTATAAGTAGTGCTTTATTATGTTCACTACTTTTCCTAATGCCAAGGTCTCCTGCTGAGATCAGTTTGGGTAATTTATCCAAGACTAGAGGATAAAGTTTTCTTACTGAGGATTCTTGTCCCCAGAAGAAATTTCTAGTGATTCGGTCTATTTGTTTATGTACATGGGTGGGAAGAAGTTGAGTTTTCATGAGGTGTTTAAAGGTGGATATTAGAGAATTTTTGATGAGAACTAACCTTCCAGTAGGCGTGAGGAATTGTTTCATCCATCCTTTCGCTTTCCTTGCTAGTATTTGAAGTAGAGGCTCGAAAATATGCCAAAATAATCTTCCATAGCGGATCTGTTAAAGACTTGTCCTTAATTAACGCTAGTGGGACAACTAGTTTGGGCGTGAATTTGGACAAAGGTTGATCTCAATATGGAATTTCCGAAGTTAATTTAGGAAACAAGGTTTGTATGGAAATAACAGAATCCTTATCAAGCAAGGACTCTTCTAAAATTGATTTTACAAAGGGTTTGGACCCTGATAAGGGCCTGGAGGATTCCTGTGGCTTGGTAGCAAGGTTTTAAAAGGATTTTCTCCTAGTCCCTTAAAAACGATGACTCAAACACCAATTAAGCTTGTTCCTGGTAATTATGCTTTTACGGAAGATGAAGATAATGATTCTCTTAATGGAATTGGAGAATTTGATTTGGATCGATTTTATTCAAGAGTAGACCATATAGAATTAGTAATATTATGGGGAGAATGAGGGGAGTAGGTATTAGGCGTTTGTAGCTGATTCTCTTTTCTTTCTTTATTGATGCTATTTAATTTTTGCTGAGTCTCTGTCTCTGTAATTATTTGTGTAATTGTAGTTATTTAATTAATTCAATTTTGGACTTACCAAAAAAAAGGGGGGCTTGAAGTAGTAGGAATTCCAAATGTTTGATGTATATTATCCACATCATGCGGGTCCAATCTCGGATGGTAACTTATTATGGATTTGGAAGTATTAATTTCCTATCCTGGTGAAACGTCATATGAGTTGAGTAAGTTCTTGAGGTGATTCCTGCTTTCTATGGAAGCCTTGAAATTGATTAGGAGTTCATCAGCTTATACTAAGTGCAAGATGGGTGGAGATTTTTGAGATATACGAAGTCCTTCAATAAGCCTTTGGTTTTCCAATTTTCCCAAGTTTGTGGATAAGATTTCCGCACATATTATGAAGATATAAGGAGATAATGGGTCTCTCTGTCTTATGCCTCTTGTGGAAGTGATACATCCGTGCGGAGTGTCGTTGATGTTTACTGAATATGTGACTTTTGTGACACATAGGATAATATAATCCACAAGGGTTGGTGGAAAACCTAGTTTTGTGATTGTTGTTTTGATGAAGCCCCAAACCAAACTGTCATATGCTTTTTGGATATCTAGCTTTAGGGTTATTTTCGGATCTTTGGTTAGGGTCGAGGTTTTGATACAATGGAATATCTATCCCGCGATTGTTATATTATCATAAATAGACCTTTGGGGGACGAAGCACTCTGATGGGGGCTTATCAGAAATGGGAGAAGCGGTCTAATATGGTTGAATAGCATTTTGGCCATGATTTTTTTTTTTTTGGTAAGTCAAAAATTATATTAATAGATAACAAAATTTACAAAAATAAGTTTACAAGAAAAGAAGTGACAGGCCTCCCCAAAAACTCGTAAACTATTTAAACCTATAATAAGCAACATTAGAAAATTTAATAGAAAAAAGAAAATTAGGTTCCCCATTATCACTAATCCCCTCTTTATTATGCAATAAACACTTTCTTTTATCCATAACATCAGCATCAAAATTTGCTTCACGGTATGTATGCTCAAAACAAATAGAAATATACCTTTCACAAACAACACACCATCTTTGCCTAGCAAACCAAAGAAGATTTGAACTTCTAAAGGCCTGAATAACACTCATAGATTCCGATCTAATAAGAACTCGATTCACACCCCATGCCCATTCCAAACCAATAATAATACAATATAACTCAAACACTAAACAATCAACATTTCTGACTACTACTTCTGCACCTGCCACCCCTGAGTTTCCCCTGGAAGCCCCGTCACAACAAAAAACAATCTCATTTCTATCCTGAGGATACCACTAGCATTTAATAGGTTCTTTAGTCTTGATTCTTTTAGGAACTACTCAAAAATAATTAAAATATTCAAATCTTCAATCCTATTATGCATACAACCCTTCAATCTTTTTCTGAAAAACAACCAGCTAGGCTTCTTACCACCATAAATGAAATTATTCCGAGTCTTCCACAATTCAGATTTAATGACTAGTATAAAAACAAGCCACAAATACTTAACCATGCGAGTTCGACCTTTGGCAGATTTATAAGCACTTATCAAATCAATATTAGGAAGAAACCCAAATGTACCTGAAATTCAACCCCAAGCTCACTGCGTAAAAGAACAAGACCACGAAATATGGTCTAAAGACTCTTCCTCTTGATTGCACATACAACATTTATTCACAACTGGAATTTTGAACCTACTCTTCATTTTGTCAAGTGTAGCACAGGCGCCATGACAAAATTTAAATTTCAAGCTGCTTTTGTCAAGTGTAGCACAGGCGCCATGACAAAATTTAAATTTCAAGCTGCCAACGATGGGTGTACAACACTTCTCCATAACAAATTTGATTCTTGAAAGCTCTCATACCTATTACGAATTAGTGATCTTGCTGGACAGACAGAAAAGTTATCTTTACTGTCCGACATCCAAACTTTAATATCAACTCCGCCCATCGTTCTTGGAAGGATGTCCAAATCAACGTTTGCATTCATCAAAATATCTTGATATTGTGGACTGATTTCCCACGTATTCTCCACCAACATTTCACTAACTTTTGCATTATAATTACTTCTATCAGCAATAGAAATATTTAAAATATTAGTGAAACAAGTGTCACCACTACAAGAAAAACGGGTTTAAGCGACAGGTCGTTTTAAGTCGCTTGAAGCCCCTTTTAAGTCGCTACAACCGTTATAACGACTTAAAGTGGCACTTCCTCCGTTGGTTGCCCAAAGCCATGTATGTCAAAGCCTTGAGCGACCATGCAATCGCTCTAGTAATAAACCAACTAACCTAAAGTGAGTACTTTCCTCATTGCTTAACATCTAGACTAACTAACATGGAGTAAGGTTAAAATTGTGATCGCTTAACATCTAGACCAACCAATATAGCAAATAAAATACCAATCGCTTCAGATAGACCAACCATTGTAAAGCAAGTAAAATACCTAGTTGATAGATATATGGAACAACTCGTCCTGAAATTGCTTGGTTAAGGTTTTAGGCGACCAAATAATTTTGCTCGCTAAAAGCGATTTCTTATTTTGATTGGCCTGAAATTGGTTGCTTAAGTTTTTAAGCTATGGAACTTTTTACTCTCTAAAAGGGATTTGTGATTTTAATTGGCCTAAAGTTAGTTGCTTAATTTTTTAAGCGATCAAATAATTACTCGCTAAAAGCAATTTCTGATTTTGATTTGCACAAAATTAGTTGCTTAAGTTTTCAAGTTGGCCTGAAATTAGTTGCTTAAATTTTTAAGCTATCAAATTTTTATGCTTGAGTTTTTAAGTTAACCTAAAGTTAGTTGCTTAAGTTTTTAAGCTGTTAAATTTTTATGCTCGCTAAACGAATTACTTCACGTATTCTGATTTAGATAATCCCAAATTATAATTATAATAAAATTAAAATTAATACGAAATAAATTATGAACAAAACTAAAAACAAAATTTTGTATCACATAATTCAATTTATATCATTTCTTGAAAAACTTGCAATTTTTGCAGAAAAAAGGAAAAAAAAATACAATCTAATTATTTCTTTTTCTCCATCTGGGAGAACAGAAGCAATACATGAATAGATAGACCAAATGATATATCAGACCTTTGGACAGATAATAGGTTTAAGCTTAACCTGCAGACCCTTGATAGAAGACTGAACACAACTGCGGACAGAAGCAGCAAATCCTTCTCCCCTTTTGAGTGATTGTTCTAGTGCTTTGGTAAAATTATCAAGACATTTGGCTCATAGATGTCCCAACAAAGTAAGGTAAGCATGGTGCACAAACTGCAGAACAGAACAAAAAAAATAACGGGTATGTGAGAAGAATTAATTCACGCATATCAAGTGCATAATCTTAAAACAAAGAGAACAATAGGATATTCCAAATCTGGAAGGTCTGCTTACATGTAATGCCTTCGATTCCAAAAAATTTCGCTTTGAGTTCCTTACACTTTCATCATAGTAGACAGCCTCTGAATCATATCTGCATGGAAAAAGAAATGGGAGAGATCTGTGAGTACCTATTGTTTAACACCCAAAAAGGAACAGTGAAGTACTTGACTTCACTGGTCACTACTGAATTTAAAACACATGAGAACCTAATTGTGCCCCTTCCTGCAATCAGTTATACAACACAAGAGAACCTAAAGGAAATGACATGTGCCTAAAGAATGACTAGAAAACCATACCAAGCTCTCAACTACAAGATAATGCGCAGATATCTTGATGTGGCAGCAAACATGCATACTGCCAGACCCATTGGCTTGACCCAAGTACCACTAATAGGGATGATTAATTAAACATATGACATTTCGGTGAACTTAAAGTTAAATTTTCAAACTACAGAACAATAACTGACACATGTCAAACTGGAACATCTAAGATCTCATTAGGAACTAACGTAATACATGCAAGAAGGTCAAAGTCCCAGACATCACAACTCACCATTTGATTCCAAGCGCTTAAATAAACTAGAAAATGATAGTTAACCCAGTAAACTAAGAACTAAATGCACATCTATTCTTTTATTTACAAATCAAATCAGATAAAAAGTATTGCATGTACGCAGAATGATCCAACACACATTTGGGGTAGCCAAACACAAAATCCTAATTCAAAGTCATATTTGACATTGTACAAAACCCAACATAACTTAGTCTGGTGTGAAAGATAAATATCAAAAGATTACCTATGTTAAAAGACCCCTTGTCCATACAAATATAGAGGCAATGCTGTTTGTACTAGTTTCTTGTCCCTTCTGGTGTGTAACAGAAAATGCCGAGTCACAGTCCCATGAGCAGCCTCAATTTCTAATGTATTTCCACCCAAGGATAACTGCATATGGCACAGATACACAACCACCATAAGATTTAAAGTCTTTATCTATTAAAGAAATAAATGAAAGAAAATATAACGGTACTAACCAATACTGAACTCATCAAGCCAAGAGAAACAAATCCTGCATCCATCAACAAACAGTTAAGTCTAAAATTTGGGTGAAAGACTAACAACACAAAAAAAAATACACAATGGGTAGAAAGTTTAATATTTGGAACTATAAATAAGTTACTGCCTCTCCTGCAAGTCATTGTATCTGGCTGGTTAGTACCTCTCCTGCAAGTCATTTAGTTTCTGCAGCATGGCCGGCTTCCTCTGTTTCCTTTGCTTTCTCGGCATGTTGTTTCAAAGAACATTGCATCTTGTTGGCTAATATATTACTACCCCACTAGCCATTGATAATGGTGATTTGAATTTTTTTCCTCAACTGATTAGGGTCTCTCTAAAGACCTTCTAAAGCATTAAAACACATGAAAACAATCAAATATAATACAACATAGAAATATCACCTTGATGGTATCAGCGTGACTCCATCCAACCTAAGATAAAAGTCTTCCCAACAAATAGTATTGTGTCCAGGTTGAAGTCTCAAAACCTTTAAATTAGAAACATCAAAACAATTCAGATACACATCTGAAACACATCAAATAAAAGCCTGCAACATATGAAATTCAGAAACCGGATCTTACTTAAGAGCATCGGGGACATTTGTCCTCTTAATATTGTCATATGGTGGTAGGGTACCTAAAGCAAACCTCCATCAACAAATCTCCACCCACTAAAGCAACAAAACCTCGAATCTAAGAATTCATAGAACTAAAATTAAATTTACCCATGCTTTGAAACTACAAATAACACAAAAACAAAATACACACAATTGTAAAAACCAATGTTTCCTCCCATTCCAGGATGCTTTCCCTTTCCAGATTCTTTAGAGCTACAAAAACCAAATCACAGAATCAACGTTTTAACATAAAGGTATCAAAGCATAAAAATCACTTAAAATGAAATTATTAGTTCTTCTGACCATTGGAACACCTTAAGTTGCTTAAAATAAGCCTTCTACGTCTACATACAGAAAAAAAAAAAAAACACAAACTCATCAGATCTATTAACCCAAAATAAGAAAACAAACATCAACGAAATAAAACATTTAACAAAGAACCCTAAATCAAAATCTGAAGTAACATAGATTATGGTTTTATGATAAGAAAAAAAAACAGAATCGAAATCTCTTGTTCTTTGTCTCTAGAGAGATCAATACACTTAATATAGCATGCTATTAACCTTTGCTCCACTTCTGTACAAATCACAAAATAGAACAACCCATTAAAAAATCTAAAATCTAACATGTATTAAAATTAAAAAAAAAACAGAACAATTTAATCATAACCAAAATAGAAACGAATTAATTTCTAGGGTTTTTATTTTGTTTACCTTCAATATTTCTGGGAAGTAATAATCTCCAATCTTTGTAGCTGCAAGAAAAACCCTTTCAATGGGACCGCAGCTTAGTAAAACCCCCTGTTTCATGATCATTAAGTCGCCGGAACACCGTCTATCACACCGGCAGGACATTTCCGGCGAGCTTGTTCTTAATCATTTCTCACCATTTTCGGACTTAAACATATCCAACAACTTCTCTAACTCCTTCTGATCTTCATGGTGTTCTTCAATCTCATTTAATCGCAACATAATCTTCAATCCCAACATCAAAGTATCTTCAATTGATTTCATCTTCTCCTTTGGTCTAACTAGCACCGATACGACCATCAACACCAACTCCTTAATCTTTCCCTTTAACTCTCAACTTCAAACTTAGAATTCCAACTCTCCATCTTCCTCACAGACGGCTGCTCTGGAAGTTTTGAGAGAGCGGAACAGAAAGAAAGAGAAAGACAAGAAACGAAAATGATAGGAATTTTTTTTTTAGGGTTTTGAAAAGAAAATTTGAACAGTGGATAAGCCACCTCATACGGATCTTAAAATGTTTTGGATGGTCCAGATTCGGTGTCATACGGATTGAGCCAAATGTGTGCTTCTCTTTGTGTTAAAACAAAAATTTGAACGGTGGATAAGCCACCTCATACGGATCATGGAAGGTTTTGGATGGTCCAGATTTGGTGTTGGATTATCATACGGATTGAGACAAGTGTGTGAGTTAAATGTGTGCTTCTCTTTTTGTTAAAACATCGGTAGGTTTAGGTTATCGGTGAAGATTCCGACTCAGGGGAAGAGGTTATTAAGGATAATATGACGAACATCGATAGGTTTAGGGTACCAGTGAAGATTCCGACTTAGGGTAAGAGGTTATTAAGGATAATATGACGAACATCGATAGGTTTAGGGTACCGGTGAAGATTCCAACTTAGGGAACGAGGTTATTAAGGATAATATGACGAACATCGATAGGCTTAGGGTACCGGTGAAGATTTTGACTGAGGGGAAGAGGTTATTAAGGATAATATGACGAACATCGATAGGTTTAGGGTTCAGAGTTAGATTCCGACTTAGGGGAAGAGGTTATTAAGGATAATATGACGAACATCGATAGGTTTAGGGTACCAATGAAGATTCCGACTTAGGGGAAGAGGTTATTAAGGATAATATGATGAACATCGATAGGTTTAGGGTACCGGTGAAGATTCCGACTTAGGGGAAGAGATTATTAAATATGATATGACGAACATCGATAAGTTTAGGGTACCGGTGAAGATTCCGACTTATGGGAAGAGGTTATTAAAGATGATATGACGAACATCGATAAGTTTAGGGTAACGGTGAAGATTCCGACTTAGGGGAAGAGGTTATTAAGGATAATATAACGAACATCGATAGGTTTAGGATACCAGTGAAGATTCCGACTTAGGGGAAGAGGTTATTAAGGATAATATAACGAACATCGATAGGTTTAGGATACCAGTGAAGATTCCGACTTGTGGAAAGAGGTTATTAAGGATAATATGACGAACATCGATAAATTTAGGGTTCAGGGTTAGATTCCGACTTAGGGGAAGAGGTTATTAAGGATAATATGACGAACATTGATAGGTTTAGGGTACCGGTGAAGATTTCAACTTATGGAAAGAGGTTATTAAGGATAATATGACGAACATCGATGGACATCCATCGCTTTCTTGGACATACACTTAACACATGTGATCTTTGCATATCTACCTATTACAGTTCTGAATCTCACTAGAACTAAAAAACCTAACTAAAATGACATTAACATCAAACCTAAATAGGAAAAATCTAAAATATTTATGGAATTGAATCATATAAGGATATCCAATTAGATTGAACGATTTTTAGAGGCAGATGAATTTGTATATGTATATATAAATAAATTCGTATGAAGTTCTAAGGATGTCGAATTAGGTCGAATATATGGATGACACTAGGTTACTCAATTTCTTTCGAATTCCATCGATTTCTACAGTTATCTGTCAGCATCGTGTAATTTCACTTGTGATTTGTAATCTTACCTATTTCGATCGCCTCACTCAGATTCAATCGGATTTCATCGGTTTTTTCCAGTTATCCTCATTTTAACCGAATGTCTATTGATTTTAGTCAATTTCACATGTTATCTATCATTGTGCATTTACAATCCTTGTGCAATTGCAACACGAAAAGGCAATAGAAAAATGTGGCACTTAGCAAAATTTAGATCACTAGAAGAAATGGTAAATGTTGAGTTAATGTTGACAGTTGATTGATTGAGTTAATGTTGACAGTTGATTGATTGAAATTTTTCTTCACTGAAAATTGTTAACGGAGCAAGCTGAACTCAATCAGTTATTCTTAATAACCTCTTTCCCTAAGTCGGAATCACCATCGGTGCCCTAAACCCATCGATGTCCGGCATATTATCCTTAATAACCTCATATATTTAATATCAAATAAGAAAACAATATTTTTTGTTATTAGGTAAATCTTAACTTAATTTATTCAAGAAATTAAGCAACATCCAAATTCCTTTCCCAATTCATTAAATCATAACACTAAAACAAATGACAAACTAAGAACCTTACTTATAAAAAAACCCAAATATTTTTGATGAATCCTAATTTCCAAAATCCGTTACGTTTTGCTTCCGACATCCGAAATCCGTTATCCACCTTGTAACTAACACACAATGGTAACTAACACACTTTGGTAACTAATACACCATGGTAACTAACACACAATCCGTATGAGCATCCAACATCGAATCTGGACCATCAAAAATTTTATATGATCCGTATGAGGTGGCTTATCCACCGTTAAACTTTTATTTTCAAAAACCTAAAAAACAATTCTCTTCATTTTCGTTTTTGTTTTCTCTCTCTTCGTCTCTCTTCATCAACTGTACCATCACCGCCGAATCTGGAATAATGGGTAGAACAAGTGCTAGCAGGGTTGGTTTTAGAGTTTTTGCTTCTGAAGCGAAACAAGAACCAGATCTAAGTGTTATTGTAAATGGATGGCATATGCCAAATCCTTTTGTTATTGGTTCTGGACCACCTGGTACTAATTACACAGTAACATCTCTCTCTTGGTCTTGTTTTCATGTTTTGAATTTGCTAATTTGATGCTTGATTTCTGATCTGAATTGGAAGCAATAGAACTGGTAGATAGTATTTAAATAGGAATTTCATCGGTGGTAACTCTATTGCATTGTTAGGTCTCCTCTATCTAGAAACTGAATAGCTATCAAGAATATCTTTGATGTGTTAAACTACATCATTGAATTACATGTATTGATTAAAAAATTACTTCAAAAAAATCAGAAATACTATTCCTATGAGCTTGGTAATTCTGAAGAGACAATTTTCTAATTATCATTTCTTCTTTAGGTTCGTATATATAGACTTGGTAATTCTGAAGAGACAATTTTCACTTCGTGTCAGAAAATAATCAAGAAGGTGATTTGATAGCTTTATGTGGCTTTGTTCCTTTTGTAGTTAGTTGTACATGTATGCATCCTGTCTATCAACATGTATAAAATTCTGTTAGTCATGTTTGCAACTTGCGGATATTTCACCACAATTATCATTGCTAATACAAAATGCCATTTGGACCATTAGTGTATATGAATATGAACTTTGCCATATTTTCTGAAGTTTATTGATGTATATTCAGGAACAGATCCATGGGTACACATGGAGAAGTTCTAGGTAGGCAGGAAAGACACGTACAAGACAGATTATTAACTCAGTAAAATGAATCTCACAATTTATAGATTGAAATGGTTTTCTTTTAAATGGAGTTGGGTACTATTGGTCATTTTGGTTTGACCTACTATATGTTGTTTGATACCTCATCAAACCTGGCATGAGAGTTTAGATCTACCAGCTTCATGTGGATGATGGGCACAGTGAAAAGCTTGCTACTCTTCAGTGTTTCACTTATGTCCCTCATGGACTTCTTGCATCTGTTGGTGGTACTGCAGACAGATGCATTCGTTTTTGGAATTCATCTAAAAATTCAGACCTCAGCTGCATGGACACTTGGAGTCAGGTAATCTTCTGAATAATTTCATTTCATCATTCCTACGCTTGTTGCCTCTGCTTAAGAATTGATATGTTGGTACTAGATAGTCATGCTATTAACTGGGGTGTCTTCGTCATGTTGTGCTGAAATGTATTAATAATAGTGCATGAGGGACATAATTCATCCTCTTTGAAAATGAAAAATCAGTTAGCTACGATATTTTCAATAGGGCAGCATATTAAGCAAGTCATATTTTGATTCATGTGACATTCATTGATTTATGTAACTTGATTCTCGACCAAGCATTTTGAGATGAAAAAACAGTACAAAATGTTTCATTGTGTTCTTGGTGGAACAGGATGTCACTTCTGTTTCCACTTTATGTTACGGCCGGCTACACATCTTTTAGGATTTGAATTATGTTTCTATGTTGCACATTCCGTTGTTTTTCACCGCCTCAACTGTTTTTTTAAGGATGTACTGATTTATTGATTACAATATATAAACCAATATCTTAGTTTTATTTTGATGAAAGCCTGGTTATCTTGCTCAAATCTTGGTATAATAGATTTCCATCATTTCCAGGTGTTGGCTTGTTCAAAATTTTAATATGTTTTTTTCAGGAACTTCAATTAATGAATAGGTGTCACAAAGACTCTAATTTGTTTTTCCCGTCTGATGGTTTTGAAATTCTCTGAAATCCAGCATAGTGTCTGGTAAGAGGATGCATTTGATAGAGCAAAACACCTATATCTGTCATATTATAGATCCATTCCTAAAAGCTAGAGAGTCTCGACCAAACAATGTAAATAATACCACTGTAATACTAAAGTTGTTTGTCGAATTTGTATAACTGTGGTGCAGGTTTTCAGTCTTCTGTGGTCTATAAATGTTAACAAACTAGTCAGCACCCATGGCTACTCTCAAAACCAGATTATTGTTTGGAGATATTATACCATGTCAAAGGTATGTGAATTAGTCATCTTCCGGCATTTCATGTAGGTATTTATTGAGTTACAATGATATAGATTTTCGCTCTTATTCTTGCAGGATGTTGGACCAAGGGTTGCCACTTGAGACATATGATTGGTACCTCGACCTGCGACGTTATGGGACTGTGAAGCACTCAGGCTTTGGCTTAGGTTGGATGTAGCTTGTCAAGCCTGTGCTGATATGATAAAGGGTAAATTTCCTGAATGGATTAGAAAGTTCTTTAATATCAGAATGATTTTACTCCTGAAGAAGAAGCAGAAGTTAGAGCAGAGAATGCTGGGGCTTTTGAGTAGTGATTTCATACAAGTAGGGATTTAGGGGTTTCTCTGTTAATTTGTCAATTGATTTCAAGAAATGCCTAAATCTTAGTGGTTTCTCTGTTAAGTAGAGATTTAGGAACTTCTAGTTATTAATTCTTAGTACCACTACTACTACTACTACTAATGCTTATTGAGTTATCTCCTTCTTTAAACTTTTAACAAAGATTTCTAATGGTATTGTTGTCTAGTGATGGGGTTGTCTGTTGATTCTGTTTCTTTGGGTATTTTCTTGTGTGCACAAGTTTTAATGAATTTGATCTTAGAATGGTGACCCCTTTTCAGTTTTTATTGTTCAGTAAGTATGATTTATAGAACAGAGGAATTATGGGTCTACTAGATACTTGAATACTGTTGTGATGAAATATTTGGCCATTGGGAGATCAAGATTTGATCATTGTTTTCGGCTGTAAGTCTGTTTTGAAGCCTGAGATGTTGCACACCAAATTGTAGCGAATATGTTGTCTTACTAGTGTGTACCAGTATCACTACATGATGTTTGAGCAGGAGCAGGGCACTTGCCAATCGGATGTTGAAGCCTATGTATGCATATCTTGTCTAGTTTTGAGTATTGGTTGATCTGGTTTAAACAAAGGACATGACCTGGTTGATAACATTCTTATTTATCTTGGTCAATTGAAGTTTTTCGCTATTACCTCTTATTGTTTCAACTTTAAACTCGATCAGAGAAACATAGCTAATGAATGACGGAGTAGAAGCGAAAATGACCTTATAAAAAAACTCGATCAAAGAGCTCTGCATTTGTCTATGCTTGATCCTATTTTTGACTGCATAAACGAGTCAATGAACAACAGGGGGGCGCAATTTATGCTTATGCTCCATACAAGAGTAGTCGGAATTAAGACCACGATTCACAAATGACCTCCTCTAATTCCTATATAACTATCCATACAAGAGCCGTCAGTATTCAATTTATAGAAGTCATTCATGGGTTACGTCCAGGGAACAAAACTTCGAAAAAAGTTGTAATAAAAGATAAAATAGAACTGATAAAATAGAATCGATAAACACTGAAACAAAAAAAAAGTTATAACCAAATTATAGTCAATTTAGTCGATTCATATTTTTTTCCTCTCTTTAATTTGTGCATCCAAACATTTGCTCATAGTGAATCACAAAAATGATTTGAACAAGTTTTCATGTTTCTATTAAACAATCTTAATCAGATTGTTAGATTAATACTAATTAAGTTCTTAAATGTCTATTTCAAAAACTGACTTCTCTTGAAATGGTGATAGCGGCTTAAACTTGGTTGCTGGGAGAGATTTTACCAAGTAATTCATTTTTTAACATGTGGTGGTGGCTTAAACTTAGTTGCTGAGAGAGGTTTGAGCAACCAATTCATTTTCTGTTGCTACGAGTCTGTGCCTCAAAGTGAATAGCTACATGATCACTTTTTTAGATGATACAAGTTACTTGCAAAACGGATATAGTAATTAAACATATTTGGTCGTGGCTCAAACTTAGTTGCTAAGAGAGGTTTGACCAACCAATTTATTTTGTTGTTGCTACAAGTCGGTGCCTCAAAGTAAATAGCTCCATGATCACTATTTTAGTTGCTATAAATTACTTGAACAAAGGATCTAGCGATTAAGTATATTTTTTCGTTGCTAAATAATAGTGGACACATGTTTATTGCCACCAAAATTTCGAGCAGTTGCAATTTTAGACGCCTAAACTATTTAAGCGACTAAATTTTTGAGTTATTGCTAAGATTTTAGACGCTTAAGCCCGTTTTTCTTGTAGTGCACCATACCAAATGTCAAAAAATATTAAAGTGTTCCTACCATCCCCAATGGGCATTTTAGTATTAGATTCAACTAGCCTATCAACCTAAAGAATGCCAGGTAGAATAGACGATTTAACATAGTAACTCTTAATTTCACCATTTCCATTGAAATATTTTTCCCGTAAGAAGAGAGCCCAAACCTTATCAGAATTTTGAATATTCCATCAAATCTTCGTAAACAGAGCTTTATTCATAACAACCATTTAGTAATTCCCAATCCACCCTCATTATAAGGACAGCAAATTTTATCATAAGCCACAACAAAAGCTTTACCAAGAAGAGAATCACTCGACCAAATAAAATTATTAATAGCTTTTCACATTGATGAATAAACTTCAAAGGACACTTATAAACATTCATATTATGAAAAGAGTAACTAGCAATCATAAATTTAACAAGAACAACCCTTTCTTGAAAAGATAACAACTTACCTTTCCAATCCGCAAGTTGATCTTTCACTTTCTCCACCATATTTCTAATATGATGATATCGAACTGTCCCTGGCATAACCTGAACTCCAAGATATTTATCCGGAAAAGAATCAATGCCCATCCCTATAAAAATAGCAATAGTTCATCGTCTATTCAAAGATCCACCACCATAATAAATCTTTCTCTTTTGTCTACTAACTATTTGTCCAGAAGCTCTTTAGTACATACCCAACAAATCAACTAAGTTTCTTAAACTCTGCATATCTCCCTTGCAAAAAGTCATAATATCATTAGTGAAAAAGAGATGAATAGGAGAAATACCTTTTCCTATAACCATATTCTTCATTCGTCCCTCCCTAAAGAATTTAGAAATATTACGACCAAGAATATCCTTAATAAAAACAAAAATCAATGGAGACAAAGGATCTCCATGACGAAGACCTCTGAAATTTTAAAGAAACCCTCTGCTTCCCTTAACCAAAACCGATATTCTTGCTGAATTCAGAATTATAAGCAACTAAGCACACCAATCATCAGAATAACCATATCTTTGAAAAACTTCTAAGATAAAAGGCCAACTAACTGTATCAATATCTTGAGTAATATCTAACTTGAGGCTAATATTACCAAACTTTTTCTTAATGTGCAACTCATTCACCATTTCAGAGGCTAAACTAATGATTTCATGGATGTTTCTACCCTTCATAAAAGCCACCTGCTCCTCAGAGACACTTATGGAAGCTCCCAAATCAAGCAAAGAACACTCAGATCGGGAAAATGGCGACCGATATAAATCTAATGAAGTCCAAAGAGGTCATATGGTTCAACATATTTAAAGTCATGCCTAATCTTAGTGATGTTCATTCCGCTTTCTCTATCGATATTATTGGTTCGCTAGCACAACAAATGTTTGATTTGAACAGTGAAGATGAACTTGGAGTTGTGTTGCGTAATAGCATTGAATTGGACGTTCATGGGCATCTGAACTTGGATGTTGACTTATCCAAAAATCTAGTGGAGATATGTGGTTCCTTAACGACATTACAAGAATCTAAAACGGGTAATATTTCTTATATTTCCTTACTCGTAACTAATGAGGTTCCTTTAGCTTCTATACCGCAGGCACCTAAACTATAATTGAAGCCT
>JAJJMC010010584.1:7766921-7777664 GCA_023531435.1 Papaver californicum
TTCCTTTAGCTTCTATACCGCAGGCACCTAAACTATAATTGAAGCCTCTTCCCGATAACTAAAAATATGCTTACTTGGGTGATAAAGAGGATCTTCCATTGATCATTGCAAAGAACCTCACTTCCATTCAAGAAGAACGTCTATTTAGGGTTCTAAAAGAGCATAAAACGGCCATTGGTTGGACGATTGCTGATATAAGAGGCATTAGTCCATCAATGTGAATGCATAGAATCCTAATAGAAGACGATACAAATCCAGTACGTGATGCTCAACGTAGGCTTAACCCCCCAATGATGGAGGTCGTAAAGAAAGAAATCTTCAAATAACTAAGTGGGGAGGTGATTTACCCAATTTATGACAGTAAACGGGTTCGTCTGGTACAGGTGGTACCTACAAAGTATGGTGTTACTGTTGTCAGAAATCAAGATGACGAACTCGTTCCCACACTAGTTCAAACAGGATGGAAAGTATGCATAGACTACAGAAAGCTTATTCCGTTACCCGGAAGGATCACTTTCCTTTGCCTTTCATTGATCAGATGTTAGAAAGGTTGTCGGGACATTCACATTACTGCTTTCTGGGCGGTTATTCTGGCTACAATCAGATTTTTATCGCACCGGAGGATCAAGAGTAGACTAATTTTACTTGTACTTTTGGTACATTCACATATAGAAGGATGTTGTTTGGTCTTTGCAATGCGCCTGCCACTTTTCAGATATGTATGGTTAGTATATTTTCTGACTATGTGGAACGCATCATTGAGGTATTTATGGATTATTTTAGTGTTGATGGCAATTCATTTGATATTTGCTTAGAAAATCTTGATTTTTTTTTCCAAGGCAAAATTTTATTAAAGCAAAAAGCGTAATTACAAAGAATTACAAGGGGGGCTCAAAGTGCCCCCACCCCCATAAACCAAAGGGCTTAATAAATAACTTCAAAACAGCAAATAAATAATTTCACTTAAAAACAAAAGAAAAAAAGAAGTTATCTACGTCTAGTACCAACTCCACTCAATTTTCCTCTATGGTTACTAATTTTATAAGGTTTAATCTTTAAAAATATGGTATTCATAATGTTTGTATCTTCATAGCCATCATAAAATTCCCCTTCTTCGTCCTTATCAGAAGCATAATTACCCGATACTAGCTTAATTGGAGACTGAGCCTGAACCGTACTTATATTCTCATAAAATGAGTAGGCCTAGGAGATCTACCTTGTTGAGCTTTGAGGCCCAAACTGCTTGTAATCAGGTCCGTAGAAGCATCCAAATTCGAAACACTCCCATCCAAATAAGATTGACCGTTTAACATCGCTTTAGCTAGAAGAGAAACATCACGTTATTCCTTTATAGCCTCCAATCTTGCACGAAAACTTTCATCCATAGACACTTTATTATCTTGCACGCTAGCTTCAGGCAAATCAGCTTGTTTATCCTCGGAAATAATAGTCTCCTTATTAGAACAGGAAACTACACTTTCTGAGCTAACTATTTCCTTGTTCAGCCTAGACTCTTTATCCTTTCCCAATTTTGCCTTCCTTTTAGCCTCCTTAGCTTCTTGTTTTGCAGCATCACAGGCCTGATTCGCATTGCATTCCTTTTCCTTATTTCTTCCCGTATCCAAACTGAAATCAGTTTGAGTTTTGTGTTCAGCCAGAATTCTTCCATCCTTCCTAACCACTCTTTTAGTTTCTCTCCTAGATAATATATAAGCATCAACATCACTCCAGTATTTAGAACTTATACTTCCATTTGAATCACCTTTAAACTCCCCCAATTCCTTTTCCAATCCTAACTCACTATTAAGAGTATCAAATTTATTTTAATTTCCAAACAGATCAGAATTGAATAATTCATCAACAAGTGGCGTTGTTGTTCTTACAGTGCTCTTATTTTTGTTCCCATTAACCATCTTCCACTCCATGTCTAGAGAATTCAAATTAGCATCTGAAGCAGCAGTATTATCACTTATCACACCTGAACCCCTCAATGAGTTCAGATTATCAATAAAAGTAGCATTATCATCTCCAACATAATTGGTATTCTTATTATCTTTAACTTGCTGGAATTTCAAATTATTCTCTTGAACATTCCTTGTAGGATCCACTCTAGTATTCTTCCTTCTCTTACATTCAGTTTCATCATGCCCAACTATTTTGCAATGCAAACAAAACTTAGGCCTTTTATGAAGATCCACTTGCTGCCACAATTTCTTACCACCAGCAGTAATGTGAATTGAATCTGAAACTTGTGAAGAAAAATCATTATTAATTAAGACAGACGCAAAATACCCATACTCATGCTTCAATGTTCGCTCATACACAACAATTGGTTTTCCTAGGGTTTTTCCCAGCGATAAAAAAATCTTCTCTGTCCACAACTCCACACACAATCCGGGAAACTTCACCCATACAGTTGCATGAGATGTTTGTTTCTTTTCCGGATCAAATCCTGGATACCAATCTTGCACCCTTAGAGTTTGTTGTTGAACGATCCAAGAACTACCATGCCAAACTATTTCTTTATCTTCTTCAGTTGTTAATTTTATAATAAAAAACCTTTGCTCAAAGGCATGAATTTTACCTTTCCCGTACCAAGATGACGTTGTTCCTCCAAAGATTTCTCCACGTCTGCAAAAGCTAAACCTTTAAAGTCTAATATACCAATAAGGCTGTAATTCCAAACTTGACATCCTTCTTTAAATAAATCGATCGGAACCACCATTGCTGGATTACCCTCAAATATACTAGGGTTTGGTAATGTATTAATATCAATATCAGTTGCGTTTAATGTTTTTTTCCCTTGTATCATATCGGCAAAAGAAGTAGAAACTATTGAAATTGTACTCGGACCAGGATATGTTGAAATCCCTATTGTAAATCAACCATAATTGATCAAAACAATGAAGAAAAAATGATGAAACACGAAAATTCCGCCAGAAATTTTAGGAGAGAGAAAAAGTCAAATTATAGACACCTCCTTAGAAAAATCTTGAACTTGTTCTTAAAAGATGCGTAGACACTAACCTTGTTCTAAATTGGAAGAAATATCACTTTATGGTAAACCATGACATAATGCACGGTCACATTATGTCCTCTCGAGGGCTCGAAGTAGACAAAGCAAATATAGACTAAATAAGAGGCTTATAATACCCCACTTTGGTGAGGGAGATTCGCTAGTTTCTTGGTCATGCAGGTTTTATTACAGGTGGTTTATCAAAGATTTCTTCAAAATCTCAATGCTATGTGCAAATTGTTGCAAAAAGAGTCTATCTTTAACTTCGACAAAGAGTGCAAAGATGCCTGTGCCAGATTGAAAGAATTGTTGAAACTGCACCAATTATCAAGTCACACGATTGGATTTTACCATTTGAGTTGATGTGTGATGCGAGTGACTATGCAGTTGAAGGAAAGGATACTTGAGGGCCAAGCATTGAAGGCTATAAAAGAAGACATCTAAGGCTCAAACAAGACATCTTTAATATATTTATATTATATATTCCATATCTCTTAAGTAATCTCTTATCTTCTACATCAAAAACCTAGGGTTTTCTCTTTAGGGGGAAACCATTCTTCTTCTTTGTATATTTTTCATGGGTTTTAGTAAATCCATGAGTAGGTAACTTTGTTCTATTGGTTGGGGGTGTAGTTGGATTACCTAGACATTTAAATGAATCTGGCTGGTAAGTTTTAATGTTAATGATCTTTTTTATCGCTTATGTTCTACTGTTTATATCGCCATGTATGATTGAAGACTTGATCATTTAAGTTGCAAATTGAATGATCATGTATTCATATATAAAGCTATACTAGGGTTTGAGATCCGGAATTGTCAAACAACTCTAATCAAAAGTAGCACAGCATATTTGTTAACGACGGGATGTTGTCATGCGATTATGTGTAGAAGATTAACCTAGGTTAAATCTGTGTGGCTCTTGCGCCGGATTGCTTAGAATAACCTCAATTCACGAAGACCATTGCTTTCATTGGGTTAAACTTGAGTGGCTCTTGCGATAAGTTATTCATTGAGAAAGATTCAAAGAGTGGCTCTTGCGCCTTTGATGATACAAGGAGTTTGTCCAGAGTAAGCATGTGATAGGATGCTCTAGGGCTATTGGTACGAGAAGGATTGAACGTTATCTCTAATCGATTGAAGAGTTTGTTTGGTGACGGAAGATGAAACCTCAAATCAGTATTTTCTCACTTTGATCTCAATCTTTATTTACTTTATTTTTATTTTCTTTCGCTAGTTTACTTAGTTTTATTCATTACAATCCCTCCTCTTGGTTACATAAGAAGTCAAAGAAAAATAAAAATTCACAGCTCCTCGTGGGAACGATCCTTACTACCATTATATTAATTATTAGTATTAGTTGAAAATATCTTAATTAATTTATGCACAAACGACACGCATCAGTGCTCGAAATAAAATGCCACTCACATCAATTCTCCCTGTGGAGATACTTGATGTGTGGGTAATTGATTTTATGGACCTTTTTGTTAATTTGTATGGAAAATTGTATATACTTCTTGTTGTGGATTATGTTTTGAAATGGGTGGAAGCTAAAGCCACCCCTACTAATGATTCTCAAGTTATTTGTGAGTTTGTGAAGGAAAATACTTTCACTAGACATGGCACTCCACATGTAGTTATTAGTGATGGAGGTTCACATTTTCAAAAATCCTTTCATGCTTTGCTCAAGAAGTACAACATTACTCACAATGTTGGTACGCCGTATCTCCCACAAACAAGTGGGCAAGCTGAAAATTCAAATCGTGAGATTATGTCAATTCTTGAGAAAACCGTTAATACTACACGTAAAGATTAGAGATTGAGACTCAATGATGTATTATGGGCATATAAAACGTCATACAAAACACCGATTGGTATGTCTCCATATCGTTTGGTTTATGGCAAAGCTTGTCATCTCCCGGTTGAACTTGAACATAAGGCTTTATGGGCGATAAAGATGTGCAATATGGAGTATGATAAAGCGTGGAAACAAAGGCAACTACAAATTAATGAGCTAGAGGAAATACGTAATGATGCATACGAGAGCTCTCGTATATATAAATAGAAGATTAAGCTCTTTCACGACAAGATGGTTTCTCGATAGAATTTTGTTGTGGGACAGAAAGTCCTTTTATTTAATTCTCTCCTTAAATTATTTCCTGGTAATCTAAGGTCCAGATGGGTGGGACCTTTTGTTGATACTAATGTTTTTCCTTATGGTGCAGTTGAAATTTTTAGTCCCAAAACTGGGAAAAATTTCATGATCAACGGCCATAGACTAAATCCATACTATGAAGGTTTCACTATGGTGGATGTCAATGAGATTGAGCTTCATGATTTGCTCCCTCTGGAGGAGTAATACGGACGACTAGAGAGTGGTTTTGTATTTCTATCTTTATCTTTTAATTTTTATTAATTTTGCAAACATATTAGGAATTTCCCATCTTGATTTTACATTGGAAGAATCAATTTACATTGAGGACAATGTAAAGTGTATGTGTGGGGGAGTGGTTAAGCATATAGAATTTTAAAATGTTTTTGTAAATAATTGCATGAAAACCTCCAACTTGTAGAGAATTTAGAGTCACTTTGTATACTTCTATCTAAGTTTACATACGGAGTTCTTACCGAAATAACTGAACTTAGAAGTATTAAAGAACTATATCCGGGTTACTTAGTTGTTGAGAGGCTAGAGATGACAAAAATGGAATTAAAACGCTGATTGAGAATACAGTATTAGAGAAGCTGATCATTCAATACCCATGAGTGAGGCACCAAACCTGCAATTCTTTGACCCTGTATAAATTGTACGTTTAGAGTATTTCATCTGCGCAAACTCCGGGTAAAATGATGAGATACTTAACTTTGCACCAATTTCAGCACTACTTTTTGATCTCTTAAATCCTACTTCATCAATCACCATGTGCTATCAGAATTGCTAACTCTATCTTGTAGTCTTGTTTGCAGTTGGGACCATTTTCTCGACAACAATATATCCATAAAACATATTATCATCAACAAGCGAAGCGACATCAAAATCATGAAGAAAGTTGAGTACAATCAAGGTTTACAAGCAACGATACAAGAAAGATAAAATTTCATATTCAAGTAAAGTAACAATAAAATGAGCAGAATTATATATACATGTTCAAGACTAAAAGATGAGAGTTAGTGAAGTTCATGACATTGATACAATACAAGTTGTGAAGAATCAAGTGGTAAAGTCCTTATACCATGGCCATTGTAGTTTCATTTTTCATTTTATTTATTTTTAAGTTTGTCTTTCTTTTTAAAAAAA
Source organism: Papaver californicum (assembly GCA_023531435.1). Taxonomy (NCBI): domain Eukaryota; kingdom Viridiplantae; phylum Streptophyta; class Magnoliopsida; order Ranunculales; family Papaveraceae; genus Papaver; species Papaver californicum. The sequence goes on from JAJJMC010010584.1 coordinate 7,773,233, forward strand.
AACAAAGAATAACAAATCGAAAAAAATCGAAAAAAAAAAGAATAATGTTTATTATTGCTTTAGTTTATATTCCATTTTAATTTTGTTCAATAAGGCCGTGGGAAAGAACAAATCTATAAAGAAGTTTCAAACAACATGGAATCGAGAGGAGTTACAATTGTCAAAGTTCTATGAAGTTCAAAAGTTCATCATCAACAGTTGAATACCAAATACTGAAGACATTTCTATTGGATGCTGTGAGAGTAGTGTTGATTGTTGACCGGGTGAGAAGGTAAAAAAGCATTCTTGTCCATGCATAGTGGTTGATTTCCTTTCTTAGAGGTCATCAGAATATAAGAAAAGGTTTTTTTTTCGTCCTACGCTAAAAGATAAATTCTTCATATGATTTGGAAGGTTAATTTTCCTGCCTTCACTCATGAGAACCATAAAGTGCGTCTTTTGATTGCAATTTCATAAAACCCTAGTGGTGAGGCAAAAGTCGAAACATTTTTCATTCTCGAACCTGGATTCTGTAGTATGGTGGTTTTCTCCTAACTCAAGAGTTACGCATGAGAATAATGTTCTTTGGATTTTGTAACTTCTTATTATTAGTGTGCAGAAACTTTATGTCCTCATAGCTCTTTGGATGCTTGTGACTTTGAAGTTGAAGTAGGTTTTGTGGGTATACCTCTTGTAAACCCTCACAAGACTATACTTGTCAACTAGGGACACCTAGGGGTTTAAAGTCTTGTTGCACATTCTAAGTGTAACCGTGCCCTCGACGAAATAGAGTTGTTTTATTATAGTTTAGTCTAGTTTGGGTTAGTTTAGATAGTAGTTTGATCGAGGACTAGCACATGCTAAGTGTAACCGTTCCCTCCATAATAATAACTGTTATAATTCTTGCATATTACTTGTTATTACGTTTTTTTTCTATCTTATTTCTCATGTTAGGTGAGTCATCCGAAATCAAGGAAATTTCTACAAAAGTGCTAATGAAATGGAGTCTACAAATGAAGACAACTTTGAACTTGTTCAAACCCAGAAATATTTACTCTATCTTGAATATAGTTTAAAGATGAAGCCAACGCAAAAAGAACGAGGTCATTCCGACATCGGATGAAGAAGTAATGGGCAAAACAAGTTTGGAAGAATTGAGTCTACAAAGAGAAGTTCGGCTGTATGCTCATCACGAATCAGTCGAACCTGAAGCTGAAAAATCGAGTTTTTGGAGTATCTAGGAGAATGTTCGCCTAAAGAATGATTCAAGGATGATAGCCGAACACCAAGATGAGTTTTGAACAAAGTGTACAGTAGAAAGTTCGGCTAATAATGAGTTTGGAGAAAGTATACATTAGAAAGTTTTTTGCTAAAAGAAGAGAGTGTCCAAGAGAAAGTTTGTCTGATAATTACCCATCCAAAATCAGCCGAACCTGACACTAATCTGGAGAAAAAATAACTTGTCAGGTTCGGTCGGAAAATTCCATAATCGAATCAGCCAACCTGACACCAACACTTTTGACACCTTTTTGACTCTATTTTGGAATGAATACGGTACCGGAAGGATTCTAAGCCCTAGATATCATGAGCATTATATAAAAATATCTCAAGACATTAAGAATACACCTTTTTACATCACTTTGTAAGTCTTGGAGGAGATCCATAACACAAGAGTGAAAAGCTAGGGTTTCAGAGCGGTTTCATTATCGTAATGATTTCTTATATACTTTCTTATATGTATAACATGGGTGATTCTACATCCATGAGTATCTAAACTTCTAAGTAATTGAGGATGAATTCTAAGTTCTAATACATGATTCAATTTAGCATATATAAATCCATTCTTCTAATTATCACATGATTATTGTTTGTTTTTACTAATATGGATGTTTATACTTGATTGATAGATTGTTTAGGTGGTCAACTAATTTAGTTTATAAATTAATCTAAAGCTAATAGAGATTTATGAGATACGTGTAATAGTAGAACACTCCTACACAAGTAGAGAACACGAGACCTTAGAGAGGGATTATGTGGAGCAATTGCGTGTAAAAACAACTCTAGAAAGAAGACCGAGCTTATGTGTTTGATGCTAGGATCGAACTAAATTCACAAGACCTAAATCATTCGATTAAGTTACAACTTGATAGCTTATTCTTAGAGGCTCAGACGAATAAAATCTGGTAGTCGAGCGCTTCCGTATCCAGTGATACGAGGAATTTTGGGGATAACAGAGCTTATTGTTATTCTACGGTTGGTGATAATTGGTGATTAACAATGAATATATAAGTAAACTACTTTAATAAATTTTTAGTAACGAAGAAGGATTCCTCGATCATATATCTCTCTATTGCTTACAAATTTACTTTTAATTGCTTTCATATTTACTTGTTTAAAACCTAAAACAAAAACCCCCGTTGTGACACTTTAAACAACTTAAACACCTCGCTCCTTGTGGGGACAAACTTGACTTCCATAATATTATTCTTTAATTGAGTGGAAATAAGATCACTAATTTGATTGAACCCACGACACACATCAGTGAGCCACAGATGCTCGAATTTATAGTTTTTTATTTCTGTCCATTTGATAGTTTTAGTTTATAGCAAGATTGGGGCATGATCGAAAGCTATTCTGGGGAGATGAGTAACTCTTGCATGTGGGTTTGTTGTTCGCCAATTTGGGTAACTAGGACTCTGTCGAGACGTTCTAGAATATTATCCGACCCCATCTGATTGTTTGTCTAAGTAAATGGATCTCCCTGGAATCCCATATCAATATATCCCATTTGATTACTCATTGTGAGAAAGTGTTGAGTCTGCGCGTATGTTACTTTTCTTCCTTTTTTTTCGGATTGATCTATTATGTTGTTGAAGTCTCCTAGAATAATCCATAGAGTGTTTGCGCTGACATTTGGAAAGACTGCTAGAAAATCTTGCCAGAGATTAATCCTTGCTTCAGGGTGTGTGGTGTTGGGAGAGGGGGCATAAATGCCCGTGCATAGCCAAGGTTGCGCTGATGGAGGTGGAGTAATCATAGCGTGTATGTAATTTTGAGAATGTAATAAAATTTGTACATTTAGGTTGTTTATCCATAATAGGCATAATCCCCATCGCCTTCAATTCTTGGGAACTGTGAAATGCTATTGGAGTTGTAAGGAATGTTTAAGATAATTCATATGATTCTCATTGGCTAAGGTTTTTGAAAGAAATGAAATCGAGGGTTTGTTGAAATTAAGTTGCATATGTGTTGTATAGTTGTGGATTGATTGATTCCTTGACAATTCCACGCCAAAATATTCATTATAGGAACTGGTAAAAGATAAACTCTTACCAGGTTTGAGGTGGTATAAATGTTGGGTTGAGCCTTTGATTAGGCCCAACAACCCCAACATAAACCTTTAGATAAACTTTTAGATATATGAAGAAGAAACGTGAGGTTGAGTAATTCAAAAGTAAGAAACACAGATGATATCTCCCAAAGGAAAAATAAAACTAAGACAAAGTAGATAACAATACCTGCTGCTTCAGGGAAAAAAAACAATACCTGTGACATGAGACTAGAAATAGATAAATTTATTTTTATAGAAAATCCAGAATCAGGTTTGAAATAAATGATATAGTAAAACTTGAGTTGTTTTGTATGCGAAAATGATGAGTCAGTTGTTAATCTCTAGGCTATTTCCCACTAATTAAACATTATTAATGCGTGAAACTTAAGTGATAGCAACACGGTAACGATAAATCCACCAACAACTAATTTGTGTTGATCCTTTCATCTATATACTCTCATCTTGACCATTGACTACTTTTTGGCATTAAATATCTTTCATGCAAATTGTATTTATTACGAGCCTAACTTTTGTTTGCTGAAAAGAAGAATGAAAACAGTGAAATTTTCCAAAAACTTATCTATTATTTGTTCAATCTAAAGAAATAAGCATATGTGGAAAATGTGTTAGTTTAAATGGAGCTTTCACTCATGTTTTAATTTCCTTTTCTTCAAGCTAATCTTCTTTTTTTCTTTCTTAGATTTATCTCTCTTTGTTTGTTATTTTTATTGGCTCAATATTGCTTTCACCATCTCTATCTCTTGAAGGTTTTCTTTTTCTAATCTTTTTTATCAGTGGATTACTTTGAAGAAGTTTCTCCTGTCTTCCAAGTTCCAAGTGGCTTCCCATGGATTGACATACTCTACCTCTCTCTATAGTCTTTACATTATATATCTCCCCACCTTTTCTTTTCAACGCATCTCACTCTCTACACTACTCTCTATCTCTCTCAGAAACTTATTATCTTAAGGAAGATTAAATATGGAAGGTTTGATTCCGTTTATATACAGGGCAGTAGTACAATATAGGAACGGTGGACAAACTTCAAATATGGGTTCATCATGGTATAGTGAATCACCATCAACATCTTACATGAGACTTCCTACAGGTGATTCTGGTCGT